>JAQZBX010041980.1:0-22159 GCA_029593785.1 Cabassous unicinctus | reverse complement strand
AAAAAAAAAAAAAAAAATGTTTCACAATAATGCAAGGTGTTGGTGGTGGGGAGATGTATGGGAGCGTTGTATGATGATATGCATTTTTATTTTGTAAATTCACAAGTTTTACTATACAATTATTGTTCATGTATGAATGATATACTTCAATAAAATTTTATTAAAATAAAAAAAAGTAGGTCCTTACCTGCACAGTTGACCACATATATTTCCATTCCATTTGGGTATTTTGATTATAGCAGTAACAGTCTGACTCAGAACTTCTAATTAAATCCATTTCCTTCAAAGGTTTACACCTTGGAACTGAGAGATGAAAAAGGAAATATATTTTCTAAATATTTAATTGTCCAGAATCTTACCTTTATAAAAATCTTCCCCTCGACCCCCCAGAGGGATAATCCTTACAGTTTTAACATTCTATGACCAACAAAGTTTCTACATGGTACTTCAGCCCTTCCAGTATAGCAGGATATAGATAAAAATTACAGTGTCATATTAATATTCGTATGACATATGAAGGGACCTATAAGACGACAGAGAACAGGCACTTTTCCCATCCTGGAGCAGAGGGAAAGAACTGAGGGCAGCTTTCCAGAAGACAAGACACATGATTGGCACATTAAAGGATAAGTAGAAGGTAACAAGATGGAAGTTGGGAGGCATGAGGGGCAAGTATGTATACTATCATGAAGAAAAATCAGGTAAGTGATACAGCCAATCACAAGGATGGATTGTAAAAAATATATAAGAACATTTCAACATCTGGAACTAGGGAGGTTAGCAGTGGACACTACTACACTAAGGAATTTGGACTTCATCCTGAAAACAAAGCACTGAAGGATCAGGAAGTATGAGTCCCAGCAGGAAACTACAGACACTCAAAAGGGTTTAACTGAAAAGAGTTCAGAGAAGATGTGAGCAAGGTTAAGGAAACTAATAAGGCACTGTGAGGTTCCCAGGAACCAGCAATAGCAGGGAACCTTTATCAACCCTAAGCTCGAACTAGCAATAGGAGGTCCTTATGTCCTTGGAGCTAGTGGAGCTAAGCAAATGGCAGTCTAATGGAACACTGTCACTGCCAGAATTTCAGTGAAATGGCAGGGTGAGGGTACAGGTACCTCAACCTCTCTCTCTTGCCCTCTTGCCGTGCTTCCAATTGGCCAAACCCAAGGGTAGCTGGAGGGCAAAGAAGCCCAGGTGATGCAGTCCATAGAGATCAGCTTTCAGGCACAGAGCAGGAAAGAGAAGGGCTGAGAATGGATCTGTGGGAACACAGAAAAACAAGATCAGCATGGAAGTGATAGGAGTATGTAGTAATTAGCCAAAGGGATGATGATGCAAAATACCAGAAATCTGTTGGTTTTTAGAAAGGGTATTTATATAAATAAGAAGCTTACAGTTACCAGGCCATAAAGCATAAGTTACTTCCTTCACCAAAGACTGTTGCCACGGTTTGGAGCAAGATGTCTGCCGATGTCTGCCAAGGGTTCAGGCTTCCTGGGTTCCTCTCTTCCCGGGGCTTGTTTCTCTCCGGGCTAGCTGCTCTGCTTTCTCCACAAGGCCAGCTGTAGACTTTCAGGCAAATGGCTCATCTCTCTTCCCAGGGCCTCTGCCATGTCTAATCAAGCCTTCTCTCTGCTCCTCTGTGTGCTTACTTCCCGGGCTCCAGCATTAAAACTCCAAACTCCCTTCTTTGCAGTGCGGTTTCTCTGTGTGTCCTCAACCCCTTGCAATGTCCTACTGATGTGGCTCAATCAAAGCCTTAATCATTATTTAGTCAAGTAAAAGTAAAACCTCTGAATCCAATATAATCTAATATGCCCAGAGGAAAAGACCAGTTTACAAGTATAATCCAGTATCTATTTTTGGAATTCATAAAAAATATCAAACTGCAACAGAGTACATTTGTCTTTTAGAAAGAACAGTCTATTAGCAGTGTGAAAGTATTAGAGGGGAAGAAGACTAAAAGCAAGAACTACTAAGGAGGATACTGAAGAATCTAAGCAAGAAATGAACTAAAGAGGGAGAAGGAACAGATCAAAGACCACTGAGGAAGTAGAACAGACTTTGGAGATTCACTAGATGAGGGAGAACAAGATGACATGAAGGTTTCTGGTGAGGGGACAAGGCCCTTTGCCCAGATAAGAAATAATGGAGAAGCAGCAAGTTGTGAAAGGAAAGGGGAGATGAGTCCAATTTTGGGCAAAATGAGTTTTGGTTGGTGGCACTAAGTGAATATCGGACAGGTCTCAGCTCAGGAGAAATTTGGCTAGAGACAGATACAGATAAATAAATATGTGTATGTACAAATATATGTGTGCGTTACATGTAATATATAAATAATATAAAATACTACAGCACAATATAATATACAAAGAGGTGCTAAGTCCAGAGGGTAGTTGTGGTAAATGCCACAAGAAAACTATAGAGTAATGGGATTTATATTATTCTATGCCCATTGGTATACTTGAATTTGAAATGAAGAGGATGAAAGCCCTAAATTATTCTGGAACCAGGGTGGGTGCCATCACTACATCTGTCAAACAGATAACAGGAACAGGAACACTTATGGGCACCACTGAAATGGACCTTATGCACAACCCCTGCCTCCTCTAAGTATGGTCAGCTGTTTCTACAGAAAAACCTGAAACAAAGCTAGATCAACCTGTTCACTACAGCTTGGGAAGGACTGGGTAACTAGTAATAACTTGTCAATAATTTCATCCATCTAGGGAATAATATTGAATAAGCCCAGCTAGGTCCCTGTGCTAACTAGGATTATCCTTAGCATTAAGCAGATGTGGCAGTTTGAATTATTTATGAATCCCCAAAAGAGAAAGATTATGTTTGTAAACTAATCTCTTCTTCTTCTTCTGGGTGTGATACCCTTTGCTTATACTGGATTCAGTTGAGGGCCCCATGATTAAACTACCTGTTAAGATTAGGGCTTTGATTCGACTCAAGTTGAGTCTCTGCCCCCTTGGTGGGTCGATATAAACGGATGCTCACTCAAGACACATGGAAGAGGAGAGAACTTTGTAATTTTTGATCCTGTGGCCCCGGGGAGAGATAAGCTATTTGCCTGAGAGTTTACAGAGACTGTTGGGAAGAGAGCTGAGATTGA
Source organism: Cabassous unicinctus (assembly GCA_029593785.1). Classification (NCBI taxonomy): domain Eukaryota; kingdom Metazoa; phylum Chordata; class Mammalia; order Cingulata; family Chlamyphoridae; genus Cabassous; species Cabassous unicinctus. The sequence goes on along the minus strand of JAQZBX010041980.1, from coordinate 19,035 downwards.
TATAGAAAGCCTGGAAAGAAACAAGGCCTATGCCAGGAGAGAGAAGAAGCCCTGAGAGACAAGCCCTATGCCAGCTGGGATATAGGAAACCCTGAGAGACGAGCCCTAACCAGAAGAGAGAACTGGAAGCCTGGAGGGAAAGGACTGACCAGGCAGCGATCAGTGACCATCTTGCTTCAACACGTGGCAACTGACTTTAGTGAGAAAGCAACCTTAAGCCGGACTCTTTACGACCTTGTAACTGTAAGCTTTTACCCCAGATAAATACCCTTTATAGAAGCCAACAGATTTCTGGCACTTTGCATCAGCAGCCCTTTGGCAGACTAATACAGCAGGGGAAAAGCAAGGACAGGATTGGGGAAAAGATGATATGAATGCTCACCACCTCCTGAAATTCCTGAAATATAAGAAACTGCGTAAAAATCAGGGTCTTCGGGTGGCTACATAAAGCAGGTAAGTTACATGGGGACCTGGTATATTCCATTGTGACACTGTCAAATCATTTAATCTTAACTCTTAACATTGTGAGGAAATGCCTAAGTGTTTAAATACACAAACAAACTTGCAGAATTTAAGAGTCTGAGATGCAAATACAAGAATCCAGGTTAAAAGGCAGTTTCAAAAAGATATGAAATCAAAATCTATGGGATGCAACAAAGGCAGTGCTGAGAGTAAAATTTATAGCCCTCAATGCTTATATTAAAAAAGAAGAAAGAGCTAAAATCAATACTTAACTACACAGCTGGAAGAACTAGAAAAAGAATAGAAAATTATTCACAAAGCAAGCAGAAGAAACAAAATAACAAAGATCAGGGAAGAAATATGAAATTGAGAACAAAAAAATAGAATTAACAAAACCAAAAGTTGGTTCTTCAAGAAGATCAAAAATATTGACAAACCCTTAGCTAGACTGACAAGGAAAAAAAGAGAGAAGATGTAAATAAATAAAATCAGCAATTACAGCAGGGACTTTTCTACTGACCTCACAGAAAGAGAAAAGATCAAAAGAAGATACCAAGAACAACTGTATGCCAACAAACTAGACAATGTAGATGAAATGGAAAAATTAATAGGCAAAAAATACAAATAGTAATGATCAATCTGAGGGGGAAGTCAAGGGAAAAAATTCCATTTACAATAGCAATTAAAGAATCAAACATTTAGAAATAAACTTAACCAAGGATGTAAAGGACCTGTACACAGAAAACTACAATGCATTGCTAAAAGAAATCAAAGCAGACCTAAATAAATGGAAGGACATTCCGTGTTCATGGATTGGAAGACTAAATATTAAGATGTCAATTCTACCCAAATTGATTTACAGATTCAATGAAATCTCGAATAAAAATTCCACCAGCATTTTTTAAAGAAATGGAAAAGCCAATTATCAAATTTACTTGGAAGGGTAAGGGGCCCTGAACAGCCAGAAACATCTCAAAAAGGAAGAACAAAGTTGGAGGACTCTCAATTTCAGACGTTAAATCATATTACCCAGCTACAGTGGTAAAAACAGCATGGTACTGGCATAAAGATAGACACATAGACCGGCAGAACTGAAGTGATGGTTCAGAAACAGACACTAACAGCTGTGGCAGAATAGTATAGTCAACAAATGGTGCTGGCAGAACTGGATATTTAATCTAAAAAAAAGAAAGAGGACCCCTATCGCACACCTTATACAAAAATTAACTCAAAATGGATAAAATACCTAAATATAAAATACAGAACCATAAAACTTCTAGAGGAAAATGTAGGCAAACATCTCCAAGACTTGCTGGTAGGTGGTTATTTTTTAAACTTTACACCCAAAGCACGAGCAATGAAAGAAAAAAATGGATAAATGGGACCTACTCAAACTTAAACACGTTTGTGCTTCAAAGGACTTTGTCAAGAATGTGAAATGGCTGCTTATTCAATGGAAGAAAATATCTGAAAACCAGTAAGGGTTTGATTTCCATGCTATATAAAGAGATCATACAACTCAATGATAAAAGGGTAAGCAATCCAATTTAAAAATGGGCAAAAGACTTAAATAGATATTTTTCCAAAGAGGAAATACAAATGGTGAAAAAGCACAGAAAAAGTGTTCGCTCTCACTAGCTATTAGGGAAATGCAAATCAAATCTACAATGAGATATCATCTCACACCTCATAGAATGGCCATTATTAAAAAAACAGAAAACAACAAGTGCTGGAGAGGATGTGGAGAAACAGGAACATTCCTTCACTGTTGGTGGGAAAGTAAAATGGTGCAGCCTCTGTGAAAGGCAGTTTGGTAGTTCCTCGGGAAGCTAAATAAAGAACTGCCATATGATCCAGCAACCCTTCTACTAGGAACATATCCAGAAGAACTGAAAACAGGACACAAACAGACATTTGCACACCTATGTTCATAGTGACATTATTCACAATTGCCAGAAGATGGAAACAACCCAAGTGTCTATCAACCGATGAATGAATAAACAAAATGTGGTATATACATACAATGGAATAATATGCTGCTATAAAAAGAAATGAAATTGGGGTACATGACAACATGGATGAACCTTGAGGACATTATGCTGAGTGAAAGAAGCCAGACACAAAAGGACAAATATTGCATATTCTCACTAATATGAACTAAATATGAAGAATAAACGCATGGAGTTAAAACCTAGACAATAGGTTACTAGGAGACAGGATGAAGGCTGAGAAGGCATACCAATGCTTAATGTATATAGAATTTTTCATTAGCTTCACTGTAAAAGTGTAGAAATGGATAGAATTGATGGCAACACATTATAGTGAGTATAACTAACATGGCTGATTTATAAATGGGATTGTGGCTGAATGGGGTAGTATAGGGACATAAATGTCAATTGAAAGAAAGCTAGAGAATAACATTGTAACTGTATAACATAGTTAATCCAGTGGTAGATGAGGATTGTGGTTAATAGTACAAATACAAGAATGTTCTGCTATGAATTAGAACAAATGTATATCACTATTTTAAGGTGGTAAGAATATAGTGATGCATGGGAAAAATACAATTAAGGTAAGTTATGAACTATAGTTAACAGCAATACTGTAATATTCTTACAGCAATGGCAAAGAAGGTACTATATCAATGCTTACAGGTCAATAGGGGGTTTGGGGATTTTTTTCTTTTTGGACTAAAGAAAACATTCAAAAATTTACTGGGGCAATGACTGCACAACTCTGTGATGAAGTGTGAGCAACTGAGTGTACACTTTGGATGGGTTGTACAAGGCATGGGACAGTCTAACACAGTGAACCATGTGGTGGATAACGTACTGCGGTTTAAGAGTAAAATAGACAGTGTTCTCTCATGAACTATAGCAAAAGTACAATCCTAATATGCGGTGGTAATAATGGGGGGGGAGTGGATGTGGCTCAAGCAATTGAGCTCCCGCCTACCACATGGGAGGTCCTGGGTTTGGTTCCTGGGGCCTCCTGGAGAAGGTGAGCTGGCGCGATGGGCAGCCGCGATGAGCTGACGCAACAAAGAGACACAAGGAAGAAAGACAACGAGAGACACAACAAACCAGGGAGCTGAGATGGCTCAAGCGATTGAGTGCCTCTCTCCCACATGGGAGGTCCCAGGTTCGGTTCCCAGTGCTTCCTAAAGAGAAGACGAGCAGACAGCGAGCACAAAACAATGAGGGGTGGGGGGATAAATAAATAAAATAAATCTTTAAAAAAAAAAGGAGGGGGTATGGAAAAATATACCAAATGTAAGATACAGTCAGTAGTTAGTAATATTTTGGTGATGTTCTTTCATAATCTGTAACAAATGTTCCACAACAATGCAAGGTGTTGGTGGAGGGCTGATGTATGGGAATTCTGCATGTTATGCATGATTGTTTTGTAAGCTCACAACCAGTCCTCTAATAAAAAAAATAAAGAAAAAAATAAGATATGAGGAGGGACCTCTTAGAAGACCTCTGTTAAAAACATAATTCTAAAAATTACTAATGCATTCCAGGATGGTCTGTCTATAAATAAGAGCCCATAAGAAAATGCAGAACCACAAAGCAACCAGCACTGAGGTACAGTCTTGGGTATATCTGAGATGCAAACAATTCCTGGCCAAGACTACCCAAAGAATAAGGGCACTCTGGGACATCAACGGGCTGGTGGCTAGCTATATAAAAGATGAATATCAAAGAAGGTACTGTAGACCTGGAAAGCCTGAGTAAACTGGGATGAGAATACATTAAAACACATTAAAAACCCTCAGCTAGTGAGCAGCCGAGGTGGGATTAGAACGAGGTCTCCTGACCTGCCTCCCTTTATACCATATTCTGCCTCCACAGGCTTCCTCTGGGGTCTAAGAGGAGGAACCAGGGCAAAAACAAGTGGCTAGAGCTGAGAACTTTATACTGGGAGTTCTGGATATGGGAGAGGAATTCCCACCTACCATTGGAAAGAATACATTCCACTGGGCAAGGCAGGTGCAGATTGTGTGGTCTACAGGCTCCAACAGGCCCAGGCCCTCATAAGAACTTTATTTACAGTCAGCTTTTCTTTAGGGTTACTCCTAAGACTGTGCAATGCTCTGGTAATGGCTGTTCTCATCGGCATCTCTAGGGCCCCTCACTGCAATCCCTCTCCTAGTAGGTTCTGCTTCAAGGGCCTGAATCAATTGCCAGAACAATGGACTACCCTAATGTTATTGGGTCCTGAGCTTTGCAAACAAATGCTGCCTCCATATGAGGTTTTCTCCATTTGGTTCCAAAACTGCCTCCTAAATCATTAGGAGCAATTTAAGTACTGAGCAGTTAATTTGTACAGCTAACTGCTAGCCCTTTGATGTCCCAGTTTATTTAAGTATAGTTTGAAGTTAGGAGTCAATGCTTCTCTGCTGTCCAAGCCACCACCATCTTGCATGTGGATTACTGTAATAGCCTTCTAGCTTATCTCCCCACTTCCTGAAATCCTCCACGATTCCCCTCTACAACATATTCAACTTATTCTCTATTTAGCACATAGATCTTTTAAAAACATCAATAGGAGCACATCATTTACCTGCTCAAAACTCTGCAATTACTTCCCCGTACACCCATAATAAAATCCACCCTCCCTTCCAAGGATTCCTGAATACCTCACTGGCCTCCCCCTACACTTCCCTTCTTGTTCCACCTGCTCCAGCCATACCTACCCTCCTGCTCCTCAAGATGCCAATCCCACCCCCCTCCTCAAGTTTTCACACTGCCCTGAGATCTTGGCCAAGCTTGCTCCTTCCAATAATTTGTGCCTTTGCTTAAATGTCACCTTTTCAGAAAGACCTTCTCTGACCCTACTGCATAAAACAGCACACGCTAACCATTTTCACTGTCTTTCTTCTTACTTGGCTTTATTTTTTCTTCATATTATAAATGCAATTATTTGTTTATACTCTGTCTCCCCAAGAAGTCAGAGTTCATTGCTCTGAATTAAATATTTGTCCTGTGTGTGTGTGTGTGTGAGTGTAATTCGAGAGACTAGTGGGTTATTTGGGCATGTGTAGCCTAACCAGTGAAAGTCTGGCCAATCTTCATAAGCCTTGCCAGTACCAGTTAGTACTATAAAAGGAAGTGCTCTCTCGCGCTCCCCTTGAGGCATCCTGATGTAATTGGACACTCTTTCCAGTCTGCACCATCCCACCTCAACAAGCTGTGACAGAACAAGGGCTACTCGGGAATCCACAGGCTACAGGCACTTCCCCCTGACCCCGACATCAGTGTATCTTTCACTAGAGCGTTGAGAGCTGTGACCCCCAGTTATACCTGTTGGGCTAGGAACCCTCCCTTTTCTTCCAGCAGGAGAGGGGGGCAGGGGAAAGCAAAACGTGGAAAAAAGGCGTTTTTGTTTTACTTAGATATGGTTTATCAGTGTATTCTGTATAAGGGACCTCCAGGATTTCACCTCGGTCTTCAACCAGATTAAAGAAAGTACAGTTGGAGTAAGTTGCCCTAACTAATGATATGTACCGAAAAACATGTTGCAAAGTGTTCCCCCCTGGAATTCTTCAAAGTGGCCTGTGCCTTTGAGGTGAAGCTGATGTAGAATTTACACAATATGTGAGAGGACAGACACAGACAAGGTGTCAGCATTTTGCGGTGTCCTCCAGCTGTCCTCCACCCTTATCGCTCCTGAGGCAAATGCACCTTCATCAACACACACAAGAATTCCTAAATACCTAAGGGACGAGAAGCTTAGTCAGCCATAAGAAGCCACAAGCCTTGCTCCAAATGGGTTCAGGTGAACGTTGAACCATGGGCTAGTTAGACTAGGCAAGACACAGCGACTTATGACAACCAAGGCTGTTACCGTGCCTGGCCTACTGCCTTCCTAGGGAGAACCAGATCTTTTCACCTCAGACTGATTTTAAAGGTTATGTCTTTCCTAGGCCTCTCCTCCCTTGAACAATCTGCTTCCAGAAGCATATTCACTTTTTACCTCCTCCATCTCTACCTGAGGGTAGAAAATAGGAAATGTTGCCAACTGGCTTATTTGCAAATCTATCACCTGATTTACCCCTAACAGTGACTGCTATGAGGCTGCCTACATGTCTGCAGGTTTCATTTATTCCTGCTGCTCTAGTCTTGGCTGGTTACTTCTGCTAGGATGGAACTTCTGGATGTAGGCAGACACAAATATATCACACCAACAATCTCCTAGGATGCAACGAAGAAAATGAAGCAGACTTTCCAGGAATTTTTAAAGATGTAAAATCATTCATTTGGTCAGAAGACAAGGATACTGCCTAGAGAGAGTTACTGCTTCCACCATGTAAGGTGCCCCATAACCTAGCTATTCACTTCCTCAATACTGATTCAGATCAGGAGAAAGACCTGAAAGTGTAGCTCATCCCAGCTCTGCCTCATTCCCAAGCACTTAGGAGTATCTGTGGGACCAACCCTGCATGCCACCATCACTATGGTTATAGGAAGGCTGTGCCTCCAAGCCCTGGAATGGGAATCTCCTTTCTTAACTCCCTGCAGCCCTCAGCAAGTTCTCTTAATCCTTTCAATAAACTTGACTTCTGGATAACAGTATATTTCTGGACAGTTGTGCCCAAACTGTTAAGACAAGTATATGAGCCATTAACTACTTATACTATTAAAGGCTACTAGTTAGGTTTACCTTAACCAGTGTGATCCCTTAGTTCATTTTAAATACCACTCCATTTATAAATATTCAATTAATCTAATTTTTGGACTGCATATCATATAAAAAAGAGACTGCTGCATATCACCTGCTTCAATTAATAAATTAAATTTGGGGGGCAGTAGGTGTAGCTCAGTGGTTGAGCACCTCCTTCCCATGTATGAGGGCCCAGGTTCAATCCCCAGTACCTCCTAAAAAATAAGTAAGTAAATAAAATAAATTTTAAATTACTCCTTTGAAGTACTTTCATTAGTATTTCCTAAATGCATAAGGACATATTTAAGCTAAAGAGTTTAGCCATACATAAAATATTCAGTCAAAACTTCAGAAAGGAGCAGGTAGTACTTAAACCTGCTTATAGAATATGCTAAAAATAAAAAGCACAAACTCTTCTCAAATCTTAGCAGATCTTAAACAACTTCCAACATAAAAATACTTTAGCAGTGTTCCTCCTGAAAACTTAACCTTAGATGGCCCTCATATCAAGATAATAAAAAATTATCTTCAGATGAGACTATAACAGAATACTTTAATCACTTACTAATGGAGCCATTTCCCCTATGTGACCTGTAACTTTTTCCTTTAGAGCAACAGAAGGGGAGAGAGAAGGAAAAAGAACAACAAATCATACTTGTGAGGGTTTGAGACTTCAAATGGAGGAAGGATTTTTCTTGTTGTTTGTGTGTGTGTGTGTGTGTGTGTGTGTAAATTCTCATTTTCAAAGGAGTTAGCATGTAGCACAAAAGTTACAAAGTAACTTCACTATTCTATTAACCTCAGTTTTTTAAAACCTGACCTCAATATAAATCTTGGTTTTCATTTCTCCAAGCCCATGCGTAAAAAACGAAACTGAAAATAGTACATGCTATTGCATATTCAGTGTTGATTTTGACTTCAAACAGATTATTCTTTTCCACTGATGAATTTAAAATCTGTTTCAAAGAGCCTATTTTTATGGTTTAAGCCTGGGAAACCACTTCAGTGGCCTGAACTTCCTCTCAGAACATCACATGGTTTCTAGAAACCTCACCCACTGGTTGTAAACTATGGAGGACTCTTGGTTTGAAGTCTCTCTTCCTCTCACCAGACAATTACCTGCCCATCCAGTGTCAACTGCTTCTGTCTTTCCTCTAAACAGAGTGGCAGAGAGCTGGGCTTGGTCTGGATGTTCTACATTCCATGGTATTTTAGAACATGAAGTGTCCTTAAGTATCCAATCCAAGCCTCTTACATTATAGACAAACCCTATTTTAGGAAAGGAAGCACCAGATGGTCATCTCAGGGTTCCTCATAAAACCACAGATTTTTACAGCAGCCATGATTCCAGAGGTTCCAAAATGGTGTCATCAGCACACCACAAGATCCTGGATACTTCACAGTCAGCGTTGTAAAGCCAATGTGAAATGGTAGTGTTGCTATAAGGCCACAGAGGTTGCCATTTTTCTTAGCTGTGGAAGAGAATTTTGTCAACTCAGTGGCATCCTGCATGTCTCAGGCAGAATGGAAGCTCTGATAAGCATTTATAAATGTCTTTGGTTAACAAAATAAAGAAGGGAACTGTTACCGCTAATTGTGGTAAAACAAAAAGTTGAAAAGCATGGCACTTGTTAGGGCAAATCAAAAAGGGTTTCTCTGCGAGGTAAATATTGGAAACCAGTCAATAGAACATCTGTATTTTATTGATGAAGAAACTATAGTCCATAAAGATTATGTGCCTGTACCAAGGTTATACTACGAGTGGCTGAATGTAATGACTTAACTAGAACCCAAGGCTCTACTTCCAATTTTCACATTTTCTGGCTGCTCCCATGCCCAGACTCACCCTCTCTAGACAATTCTGTGTTTCATTTTTTCATCAGTACATCCTGACCACATTTTGTATTCTAAGCCTTCATTTCCTCATCTGTAAAAGGGGTATGTTAACAGTATCTACCTCCTTAGTGCTAACATGCATATTAAATAAATGCATTTAAAGCATTTTTAACCCTGCCTGGCATGTAGTGAACACTAAACAAATGTCTGTTCAAGCAAAACTGGTAGAGAAAGGCTCCCCAAGGTGTAAATCACTGCAGGAATCCCTTGGGTTGGCAGCTGTGGCAGAGTCTGAAAATTGCCTACCCAGCATCCTTAGACAAGGAACCCGATTTCATTGCAGGAGGGACACCCGCCCAGCTAAAAGAGAAGTTAGGCAGCTTCTCTTAAAACCAGGGGTCGCCAGTGAGATGAAAGGAAGTTGAAGGATACATCCAGGAAATCCAATTTTTAAATATTTTATGGGAAAAATTGAAACACGGTGATGTTAAGCTTAAAGCATGTTAGTAGCAGTTCTGGAGTTAGAACTAGTTTCCTGCCTTCCCTTCTGTGCCAAGATCTTGAGGGCACTCCATGGATAGCCTGTAACAAAACTAGAAGCAGCGACCACTCGTTTCCTACCAGGCATTGTACACCCCTTAAACGTCACAATAATTCCAGGAGATATTACCCGTGTTTTACAAGTGTCTAGTCTGGTGACTCACTCAAGGTCATACAGCTAGTCAGGGCTGTGGAATAACGGTCTGATTCTAAAACGAAAGTTCTTACCATCTCTAGTCTTGAGTCCGAAGGAATAGCTAGACAGAGAAACAATGAGGTTCTCAATATAAACTGATATAATATACAAAAAGCCCTGTGCTGAAAGTCAGAAGGCCTAAATTTTAGGGTGAGCTGTGCCAGTGGCCAGCTGTGTGACCGTGCACAAATCTTAACATCTCTGAGGTCCGGTTGCTGCTTCTGTAAAACAAGGAAATCGAGCCAGCCTTTGAACTCTGCGGTGCTTCTAAGTCTTACAATCATAAAATGCCCAAAGGCTAGCACAGAGATCACAACGCCCAAAAAGGCGGGAAGCGAGGACCAGGCTTGTTCCGGTGCGGGCCGCGATCGCGGAGTGACCCTCACCGGGAAAGGAAGTGCGCACCCACCTCCCCGCCCCGAGCAGGGGGCGCGCCCTCGGAGCTGCCGGGAAGACGACGAGCGAGTGCGCGCCCGCCGCGGGGTGCCCGGGGTGCCGGTGTTACCTGACAGCGCCGCTGCGTCCCTGCGCACCGCGTCTGCAGGCAGTGTAGCCAGAAGCCGCAGCCAGTGCAGCACCCACCACGGCCCCGAAGGCGTCCACATCCCACCTAGGAGCCGGCTCCGCGCGGCGCGGCCGCGACCCCAGCCTCTTCGGGTGGGGGAGGGGAAGCGGCTTGGCCGAAAGCAGCGCACACGGCGCCGGGCGGAGGAGGGCGCTGAGGGGGCGGTGAGACCCGCACCGGGGAAAGGCGGAGGCCCCGCCTGCGGGGGGCAGAGGCGGGGCTTGGGCCAACGCTGCTGACTCCGCCCGCGGCATCGCAGTCGCGCCCGCCGGAGCCGGCGCATCTCCCCTGGTGGTCCCCGGCTTCCTCCTGCGCTTTCGGGCTTCTGGGCCTCTGGGCCTCTCGGCCTCGCCCTCGTTTCCTGGGTAGTTCAGGAACGTCCCACCGCCCTAGGTGGCCGGAGAATGGAGGAGGGGCGGGAACGCTCAGAATTTTGTCCAAAACTTGCCTGACCTGTGACCTGTGGAGTTTTGGGGTCTGTTTTCACAGGTCTCATCAGTGACACCCTATGAACAGGAAGGCCGTCAGCAACCATCCCCCACACCGTTTATATAAATGAAAGTCCGTGTCTTTATTTTTTACTTTCTGCGCTTTTCCTTTTTTTTTTTTCTTTTTGTTAGTGACAACCAATAACAAATGGGAAATTTGGTTGACCAAGTAACGTTGGTTTGCATGTCAAAGCTCACAAACACACTACATTTCCGGGTATGAAGAGGCTGTAAAAGGTTCCCTCACCAATTTAAGAATCCTCTAAAATTAGATTGTGTTTATACACTCTGTGTGGGTGTACTTTAATGCTAATAATTAGTATAGAATTTACAGCCTTGAATAAACAGTACTGTACTTTAAAGAAGAAGGAAAGACCCTCCTCAGATCCTGAGCAGCCATTAATGTGATTCCATAGCCTATTCTTCAGTTACTAGGACAAACTGTTATTTCCTCTTCTCTAATTCTGGTCTTCTGCTGAGGTACCTGAGGGAACCCAATTATGACAGAGATTGTCCTCTAACATTAGTTCAAACCGTTTTTCCTAAGTCTGAATAGGGCCCACTAAAAGTATTCCTTGGCCCCAAAGGAGAGTTTAACCAACAGCTCTCAAACTCCTGGTACCCTATTCACACCCAATGTGTGGCTTTTAGAAAATTCAGAAATGTCTTGTAAGGGACTCCTCAGAGGAATGATTTTTACAAATAAACCATCATTACTAGAACCCCCACCGTAGTCTGACTCCTGCAGACTGTCTCCAGAAAAAGGGCTGAGCCCTTGATCCAATTGAGACATGTGTTCTTGCATCTTGTTTGGTCCTTCTTTAAGGTAACAACATTCACTTTTAGTTCAATTTTGGATGGCACCATGGAAAGTGGCTAAAAGAAACAGGTGGATTCTCAAATAACAAATCTGTTTTCCTGCAGCTGTAACTGGTAAAAGAATAAAAAAGCAAGTGACAGTGTACCAAATTAGAGTAATAGATAATGTACTATACATGCAGTAGATGCTTAGTCAAGAAGCTAAATTGAAACACCATGTTCCTCTCTATGGCATAGCAATATATATTTTCCTAGAGATAAGAGTATTAGGAGGTGATAGGCTGCCACTGGAAAACAATCATAAAACCCCACCCCAATTCCCAGAACCTTTTTTTCCTAGCAAAACTTAAGCCAATGGGGTACAGGCAGAAACACTTCCATAACAGGGCTCTAGCAAAGACCCACTGTTTCTGGGGGAGGCACAGAAACACAAAACCTCTGGGGGAGCTGCAGGAAACACTCAGGCTTAGTGTCCTCTACAAAATAGAGGTTTGCTGCTGCTGGGAAACTCTGTCACCCAAGACACGCCACAGATACAAAGTAGGATTTGGATGCAATGAGAAAGAGGGGGCAGGAATACTGAAAAAGCTCCATCTCCAAGACTTAGGTGCATGGGGCCTGCATTAGTCAGCCAAAGGGGTGCTAATGCAGTATACCAGAAATGGGTTGGTTTTTATAAAGGGTATTTATTTGTGGTAGAAGTCCACAGTTACCAGGCCATAAAGCATAAGCTTCTTCTCTCACCAAAGTCCATTGCCACATTTTGGAGCAAGACAGCTGCTGACATTTGCCACGGTTCAGGCTTCTTGGGTTCCTCTCTTCCCAGGGCTGCGTTTTTCTCTGGGCTTAGCTCCTCTGTTTCCTCCACAAGGTCAGCTGTAGACTATTAGGCTCTCTAGGCTTTTCTTCTCTCCACAAGGCCAGCTGTGAACTCTCAAGCAAATGGCTCGTGTCTATCCCGGGGCCTTCTCTCCCAACATCAAAACTCCAACTTCAGAACTGCTACTCAAAACTGCTCCCTCTGTCCTTTGCCTTGCCTTTTATATTCGATTCCCCCACCCACCAAGGGGTGGGGCTCAACACCCTACTGACGTTGCCCAGTCAATGCCCTAATCATAACTTAATCATGCCCACATTAGTATATCAGTTTACAAGCATAATCCAATTATATTTTTGGAATTCATAATTACATCAAACTGCCCAACTGCAACAGGGCCTGTCTGAGACTAAGGATGGCCCAGGCATATGAAGAACTCCCTACCCCCACCACAAGCCAAGCACCAGTAACAAGCAACACCAGTCTACTGCTGAGGAAGAAAAATGTGGGCTATCCCTATGTTACACAGGCATAAAAGGACTACTGAAAGCTGAGGGACAGTGAGAAAAACCTCCAACATCCTAGGCCTCACATAAGTACTATATGTTGAAGGATCTAGTGGAAAAGGCAGAAAACATGGATGAACAAGCAGGCAATTTCAGAAGAGACATGGAAACTATATACATATATTTTTTTATTTTTTATTTTATTTTTTTAAGATTTGTTTATTTACTTTATCCATTTTAGACCCCCCCTTCCCCGTTTTGCTGTTTTGTGTCCATTCGCTGGGCGATTCTCTGTGTCTGTTTCCTGCCATCTCTTCTCATCCTCCTCCTCTAGTCTTCACCAGAATTCGATCCTGGAGACCTCCAATGTAGGAGAGAGGTGTTCTGCCACCAGCGCCACCTTGGTTCCTGGTTTTCGGAGCATCTCGTCTTGTCTCTCCACTGTGTCTCTCTCCTGTTACGTCATCATCTTGCTGCATGGCTCCCGGGGCCTGGCGGCTCACCGGCACACAGAGCCTGGCAGCCCATGCGCCTTCTATATATATATTTTTTTATTTTACCAGGAGGTCCCGGGAATTGAACCCAGGTCCCTCCATATGGCAGACGGACGTCCAACCATTTAAGCCACATCTGCCCCTGGAAGCTATATTTAAAAAGTGAAATGGAAATGCTAGAAATTAAAAAAAAAACAAAAAAACATTAACAGAGATGAAAAATTCCTGAAACATGAGGAAAAAAAGAAGGAAGGAAGGAAGAGAAGGAGGGAGGGAAGATCCAAGAGCGTGAGACAATATCAAGTGGTTTTAACAATAAATAATTGGAGTTCCAGTAGGAGAAGAGAGGAAGAATGGGGCAATGGAAATATGTTAATATATAAAGCTGAGGATTTTCCAAAATTAATGAAAATCAAGGTTAAGGAGAAAATCTTGAAGACGACCAAAGAAAAATGATACATTACAGACAGAGGGACAGAGATAAGATTACAGTATACTTCTTTGTCAGAAACTATGAAAGGAAGAAGACAAGGGAGTGCATCTTTAAAGTTCTGGAAGAAAAAAATACTGTCAACCCAGAATTCTATGCCAGCAACAATATCTTACAAAATGAAGGCAAAATGACAATTTTTTTTCACTGCCAGCAGACCTGAGCTGCAGAAAATATTAAAAGTTGTTCAGGCTGAAGGAGAATGAGAGCAATGGAGTTCACTGGGCTAAACATGATCCCCATCATCCTGAAGAAGCTGGATTGATAGATTGGTGGAATGGCCTTTTTTTTTTAACCCAATTAATTGATACATATTAATAATGCATAAATCCATCCAAAATGTATAATCAATGGTATTCAATATAATTACATAGTTGTAATATATTCATCATGCCAGTCATTTTTAGAGCATTTTCATTATTCCAGTAATAATAATAATAAAAACCAAAACCAACCAAACTCATCACCTCTCAATCTCTCTATGCTTCACCTGCTGTACATAGCTGCTATTCTGATTCCTTCTCTCTAGTTTATTTGTATTTGTTTTTTGTAAAAATAGTCTTATATATGCAATATCACCCATATTGGTATTTTACATTAGGTTTCACTATACAGTCCCATGTTACATTTTTTAGCCTTCCTTCTAGTAATATAAATGCCCTTAGGCTTCCCTTTCAACCACTGTAATACGTGCTCTCACCATTTCCATTAATTTCAAAGATTTACAAACAACCTTTTAACCAATTCTGTACAGATTAACCATGAACTTTCCATTCTCTACCCTCATTCTATTTTCTGGTGCCCTATATTCTAATTATTAATTCCATGACTTTACATAATATATTTAGTTTATAATAGCACAATCATAAAGTATTTATCCTTTTGTGTCTTGCTTACTTCACTCAGCATAACGTCCTCCAGCTTCATCCATGTTGTCATATGCTTCACTATTTCATTTCTTCTTTTTTTTACTTCATTTCTTCCTAACGCTGTATAATATTCTGTCATGTGTATACAACACAATGTGTTTATGTATTCATCAGTTGATGGGCATGTGGGTTGTTTCCAACTTTTGGCTACCGTGAATAATGCCGCAATAAAAATCAGTGTGTAGATGTCTAATCATGTCCCTGCTCTCAGTTTTTCTGGGTATATACCTAGCAATGGTATTGCCAGGTCCCATGGCAAGTCTATATTCAACTTCCTTAAGAACTGCTAAACAGTCCTCCACAGTGGCTGTACCATTCAACATTCCCACCAACACTGAATAAGCATTCCTATCTCTCCACATTCTCTCCAACAGTTACAGTTTTCTAACTTTTTAAAAGTGGCAGTCTAATGGGTGTGAAATGATATCTCATTGTAGTTTTGATTTGCACTTCCCTATTTGCTAGTGATTCTTTCATGTGTTTCTTCGCCATTTGTATTTCTTCTTTGGACAATTGTCTTTTCAAGTCTTTTGCCCATTTTTTAATCGGGTAGTTTCTCTTTTTATTGTTGAGTTGTATGATCTTTTTATATATAATGGATATTAAACTCTTATTGGATATGTGATTGCCAAATATTTTCTCCCATTGAGTCAGCTGCCTTTTCACCCTTTTGACAAAGTTCTTTGAAGTGCAAAAGTGTTTAATTTTGAGGAGGTCCCATTTATCTATTTTTTCTTTTGTTGCTCATGCAACAAATGCAAGGTTTAAGAAACTACTACCTACCGCAAGATCTTGAAGATGTTTTCCTACATTTTCTTCCAAGAGTTTTATGGTTGTCACTATTATATTTAGGTCCTCAATCCATTTTGAGTTAAATTTTGAATAGGTGTCAGATAGGGGACCTCTTTCTTTTTCTTTCAGTTCTCCCAGCACCTTTTGTTGAATAAACTATTCTGGCCCAGCTGGGTGGGCTTAACAACCTTGTCAAAAATCACCTGACTGTAGATATGAGGGTCTATTTTGGAGTTTTCGATTCAGTTCCATTGTCCTGTCTTTATTCCAGTACCATGCTGTTTTACCACTGTAGCTAAGTAATATGCTTTAAAGTCAGGAAGTGAGAGTCCTCCAACTTCGTTCTTCTTGTTGAAGAAATTTTTGGCTATTAGGGGCCCCTTATCTTTCCAAATAAATTTGATTATTGGCTTTTCGATTTCTGCAAAAAAAAGCTGTTGGGATTTTTATTGGGATTACGTTGAATCTATAAATCCATTTGGACAGAATTGACATCTTAACAATGTTTAGTCTTCCAGTCCATGAACACGGAATGTCCTTCCATTTATTTAAATCTTCATCAGTTTCTTTTGGCAATGTTTTGTAGTTTTCTGAATGCAGGTCCTTTATGTCCTTGGTTAAGTTTATTCCTAAGTATTTGATTGTTTTAGTTGCTATTACAAATTGAATTTTTTTTCTGATTTCCTCCTCCTCAAATTGCACACCAGTAATGTATAGAAAAGCTATTGATTTTTGCATATTAATCTTATATCCCACCACTTTGCTTAACTTGTCTATTAATTCTAGTGCCTTTTTTGTGGATTTTTCTGTATTTTCTAGATATAGAATCATGTCATCAGTGAATAGTGCAAGTTTTACTTCTTCCTTTCCTATTTGGGTGCCTTTTATTTCTTTATCTAGCCTAATTGCTCTAGCTAGAACTTCCAGCACAATACTGAATAATAATGGTGACAGTAGGTATCTTTGTCTTGTTCCTAATCTCAGTAGGAAAGCTTTCAGTTTTTCACCATTGAGTACAATGCTAGCTGTAGGTTTTTCATATCTGCACTTTACCATATTGAAGCAGGCTAGTAAAAGAGGGAGTCAACAGATGGATCTGGAACCTGGCAAAAAACCCACGTGGACATCAGTACCCCCAAGATGGCTGCTGGAAGAACTTGTGAGAACTGCATTCAGAACAAGATTTCTTCCAGAACCCAGGAGAACTCCCAGATATTCTCCAGGGGCCTTATCATTGGGCCCTCCAGGGGGATTGATGGGCAGAGTAATCAATCAAAATAGCAAACAGCTGGGACTCCTCCCCTGTCATTAGCAAAGGGGTGGAATAATTAATGGTTCATAAAGCAAGTACAAAGGCCAAACCAGCCCCTGTTCTTGCCTTCTTCTCCCTGCGCCTGGATCAATATGCAAGTAGACATAGGGATTTGTAATCTGTAATTTGTAGTCTCTAAATCAGCCCTCTTTATCACTTTTCAGCCCCTTCCTCCCTACCTGGAACCCATGATCCATTTCTCTTCCTTAATAAATTACTGGCCTAACTAACCCGGCTTGCTCTTGAAATTTATTTCTCATAGCTTAGCCAAGAACCTAGAGAAAATCTGACAACAATATTGAGAAAGCTTCCTTCTATTCCTATTTTTTGGAGTGTTTTTTTAAATCAAGAAATGGTGCTGTATTTTGTCAAATGACTTTTCTGCATCAATAGAAAGGATCATATGATTTTTCTTCTTCAATTTATCGATGTGGTTTATTACACTATTTCATTTTATTTGTGTTGAATCACCCTTGCATACCTGGGATAAAACCCACTCCCACTTGATCATGGTGTATAATACTTTTAATGTGCTTTTGCATTCATTTTGCAAGTATTTTTTTGAGGATTTTTGCATCTATATTCATTAGAGATATTAGTCTGCAATTTTCTTTTTTCATAGTAACTTTATCTGGTTTTGGTATTAGGGTGATATTGGCTTCATAGAATGAGTTTGGTAGCATCCTTTCCTCTTCAATTTTTTTGGAAGACCTTGAGCAAGATCGGTATTAGATCATCTTTGAATGATTCATAGAATTCACCTGTGAAGCCAGAATTCTGGTTCCAGAATTTTCATCTTTGGGAGGCTTTTGATGACTGTTTCAATCTCTTCATTTGTAATTGGTTTGTTGAGGTCTTCTATGTCTTCTAGGGTCAGTGAAGATGGTTTGTGTGTTTCTAGGAATTTGTCCATCTCCTCTACATTGTCTAGTTTTTTGGCATACAGTTGTTCATAGTATCCTCTTATTATCGTTCTTATTTCTGTGGGGTCAGTGGTAATGTCCCCCCTCTCATTTCTGATTTTATTTATTTCTGTCTTCTCACTTTTTTTCTTTGTCAGTTTAACTAAGAGTTTGTCGATTTTGTTGATCTTCTCAAAGAACCAACTTTTGGTTTTGGCTGATTCTCTCTATTTTTTTGTTATTGTTGTTCTCGATTTAATTTATTTCTGTTCTGATCTTTACTATTTCTTTCCTTCAGCTTGGTTTGGGATTAGTTTGCTGCTCTTTTTCTAGTTCCTCCAGGTGTGCAGTTAGGTCTTCAGTTTTAGCTCTTTCTTCTTTTATAATGTAAGCATTGAAGGCTATAGATTTCCCTTTCAGCACTGCCTTTGCAGTGTCCCATAGGTTTTGATATGTTGTGTTCTCATTTTCATTCAACTCAAGATATTTGCTGAATTCTCTTGCAATTTCTTCTTTAACCCACTGATTCTTTAAGAGTGTGTTGTTTAATCTCCATGTATTTATGAATTTTCCCTTTTTCCATCCATTATTGAATTCTAGCTTCATTCTGTTATTATCAGAGAAGTATTTTATATGATTTAAATCTTTTTAAATTTATTGAGACTTGTCTTGTTACCCAACTTATGGTCTATCTTGGAGAAGGATCTATGACCACTTGAAAAGAATATATATCCTGCTGTTTTGGGGTGCAATGCTCTATAGATGTCTGTTAGGCCTAGTTAATTTATCATATTAGTCAAGCTTTCTGTTTCTTTATTTTTACTATGTCCAGATGTTCTATCCAATACTGAGAATGGTGTATTGAAGTCTCCAACTATTATTGTAGAGACATCTATTTCTCCCTTCAGCTTTGCCAGTGTGTGCCTCATGTATGTTGGGGCACTCAGGTTAGGTGCATAAATGTTTAGTATAGTTATTTCTTCTTGGTGAATTGTCCCTTTATCAATATTTAATGGTCTTCTTTATCCCTTATAACAGTTTTGCATTTAAAATCTATTTTTCTGATGTTAGTATTGCTACTCCAGCTCTTTTTTGTACCATTTGCATAGAATATCTTTTTCCAATCTTGCACTTTGAACCTGTTTGTTGCCTTATATCTGAGGTGAGTGTCTGTGGACAACATATAGTTGATTCATATTTTTTTCCACCATTCTATCAGTC
>JAQZBX010041979.1:0-22151 GCA_029593785.1 Cabassous unicinctus | reverse complement strand
TCATCCCTTCTGCAAACCATTCACTGTGCTGCTGTATTGATAAAGATCTGCATGGTATTTCCCCATGCAGGGAAACCATTGTCCCTGATTTCAAAATTCACTGGCATTGTCAAGAAAGCAGGAATTGGGCTTTCCTGGGATTCATGAATGGAACCCTGAATGGATTTCTAGGGCTACTTTAACAAAGAATCACAAATTGAATGGATTAATACAATACGAATATGTTTTACTGCAGTTCTGCAGGCTAAAAATCTACAGTCTGTAGAGGAAAATCCATCCCATCCTCCCCCTTGCAGCTCATATTTGCCAAAAATCTTGGGCCTTCAAATTCCTAAGTCAGTCATCACTTGGTGGCCTCTTTAAGTCTGTCTGTCTGTGTGCAATTCTTTTCTTCTTATAAGAACAAGAATCATGTTGGATTAGGACCCATTATAATCCAGTTTGGCTTCATCTTAACAACATCTTCAAAAAACTTATTTCCAAGTAAGGTCAATTCACAATTCCTGGAGTAAGGACTTTATCATGTGTTTTGGAAAACAGAATTCAACCCATAACACTGATCTAATATATTGGTGTGTTGATGACACTCCACCAAATGTCTCTATATGAAAATCAGAGAAGTTTTGCCTAAGGAGAGAGTCCTGAGGCACAGGGTGTCTGTGCAGGCTCAGCTGAGTTCAGGGAATTAATAGGTTTATGAACCTACAGACAGTGATAAGAATAAAGTACATAAGAGACTGACTTGAGCAATTTAAATTCTACAATAATTATTGAATAGACATTTTATACAAGTGTTTTCCTAAGAAGAAATGTTTACTCATGCTAAGTGAGTCAAAGACATTCTGAATTGTGGCATATATTGGATTGGACCCAGTTTGCCTGAATTCACTGTTTGATACATTTAGCTGCTGCTTCAAATCTTTAGAATATCCCATAAAATCAGTTAACAAAGGATATAAAAAGATCAGAAAATTTATTAAGCAGACTATAGGACATGTATTTGTGTTGGGAATTTAATAAATATATATATCCTTTAGAGTAGAGGCACAGTGACAATATTTCCAAAGACATCCTTGTTCCTTGGCTGCACCCACCTCCCTAACAAGCTCCTACAGGAAGTTTTCATGGCTTGAATGAAGAAATCCCCTTACTTAGTGAAGTGGGACCCAGGAAGTGGACTGTGTTCTCCTAGGGATCAACCAGCATCCTCCTCACAGAGGATCCCCAGAGACAGGGAACTCTTTGAGCTTTACATACAAAAATACATACAAAATTACCTACTACATGCAAATCATTGCTTTGGCCAATTGATGGAAGCACTGCACACATGGACTTAAATTAAGAAGCCCCTGGATCAGGGAAATATTGTCTGACAGGTTAGAGCATCATACAAAGGAAAATGAAAGCCTTGTGGTTCTTCCTCTTTCTGGTGGCAGCTCCCAGAGGTGAGTGTCTCAAGATTCACTCATGAAGGTAAAGGGGATCCTGCCTCTGAGCACAGGATTCACTGTGGTTCTCCTCATCCTCAGGTTCCCTGTCCCAGGTACAGCTACAGGAGTCAGGAACTGGCCTGGTGAAGCCTTCCCAGACCCTGTCCCCCACCTGCTCTGTTTCTGGAGTCTCCATCACAACCAATTATTACTGCTGGCAATGGGTACATCAGTTCCCAGGGAAGGGGCTGCAGTGGTTGTAAAGAATCTGCTATAATGGTGTCACTAGCTACAATCCATCCCTCAAGAGCCCACTCTCCACCTCAAGAAACACATCCAAGAACCAGTTCTCTATGCAGCTGAGCTCTGTGACTGCTGAGGACACAGCTGTGTATTACTGTGCAAGAGACTTAGTAAGGGGAAGTCAGGGTCAGCCCACCCAAAAACCTCCACATGCAGAAGGGGCTGAGCTGCAGGGGGATATCATGGCCCACCTACAGCAGAGACTCATTTTCAAGGAAGATTTGGGGAAACTGGTGATTCCTCTAACAATACTGGGTTTCCTCTTCTTGCTTTATAGCACTGAATCTCTAGGGTTTCTCCACTACATCTGTGCTAAGTAATGCTTTTATGTTTTTAAGTTTCAAACACAGAAAATATATTTATAATGCTATTACATATTACATGATATTTTATGATATTTATGATATTTTATAGTAAATAGTTTTCTTCATTTTGTTCTTCTGGTTTAGATCAGAAGGATGGATAAATTTTCACTTCACAAACTCTCTTAAATTGTGCAATTATTTCTCAGGATCTAATTTTCTATCCTGGCTGTTGCCAAGTAAAATGTAATAATAATAATAATAATGCTGAATTTACATGATTATTTAGCCAAAATTAGGACAGATTATTTTATGGTAGAATGATTTTTTCTGAATTGAAAAGTTAAGGCCCCCCTTTCTTTTACCAGTGTGTGTTTATATGTATCTCCTTCCTCTCCCAGGCTATTCAGTATTACTGGTTCCCTGGCTTATCTCCCCACAATCATGTTGAGCCCCATGACAACACTGAAAAAGAGCAAAAAGAGGAAAAAAAACTGGCATGGAACTGGGTGCATCACCAGGAACCTCATCTTGATATCTCCATCATGGACAGGGCTTATTAAAACTGTACATGATCCAAATCAATAGCAGGCTGACCCTGAGAGGTTGGTTCACCTGATAGACTTGAAAAACCACACACATCTCACTGGTTGCAGAAGTCACATGGAGTCAGAGTCTGGCCACATGTCAGGAACCCTGGAATTTCTTCCTGAGCTATCACCTCTAGGGAAGGTGCTGAACTGTCATGAGAAATTAAAAAAAAAAAAACAGGAAATATGGGAAATGGCATGTCTGTACCTTGTATCTTTGCTGATAGGTTGACCTTTGCCTCAGGAGGAGCTCAGGCTCTCTTGCGTCCCTTGTGAACTCTGAGGCAGTCTCTGGACTGCCTCTTCCTCAAGTTTGTAAACATCCAATGGTATCTCAGAGATTCCCTCAAGTGCCTGGAGCCAGCAAATCAAACCAATATAAAACAAAAAAATAACAAAACAATTCTCCCAGTCTTTGCAAATTGTTTATGCATTTCATGAATTAGTTTTGATTTTTCTTAATTTTTGTTTTGCTTTTTAACTTATTTTTTAGAGACGTTTTAAATTTACATTTACAAAAGTATAGAAAATTCTCATATAAACCACACTCACCCATGCATACAGTTACCCCTACTATGGACCTCTTAAATTATAATGGTACATTTCTTACAGTTGATGAACAAAGAGTGAAGCATTGTTACTAACCAAAGTCTATGGTTTATATTATGATTTACACTTTGTGCTGTACAGACCCATAGGACTTGACAAATAAGTACTGTCAGGTGCCAATCATTGCAGTTATTATACAGAAGAATCTCACCATGAAATAAGCCACAGACAAAACAACAAATATTGCATGATGTCACTGACATGAACTAAGGATAGTGAGCAAACTCATGGAGGTAGAGTCCTGAAGATTGGTTGATAGAAGACATGAGTTTTGAAATTTTAAAAAAGAAAAGGAGTAGTGCAGATCCAGTGTAGAAAGTTTAGAATGTACAGAAATGCAAAATGAAATGGAATATTACATACATTTTCACCATTTCAAAACAGCTATATTTAACATGTTTTTAATACTTTAAAGTTATACACACATGTATTTTTGTATGGGTTCAAATTGTGTGTGTGTGTATATAGTTTAGAAAATTTGTTGAGATATAATTTACATGCCATATAATTCATTCATGTAAACTGTACAAGCCATTTTTTAAGTATATTAACAGAGTTGTGCAAGCATCACCACAAACTAATTTTAGCATATTTTTGCCCCACTCCCAAAAGAAGCCCTATATCCATTATCAGTCATTCCATACTCTCTCCCTCCCCAGCCTTAGGTAATCATGATTCTACTTTCTTTCCATATAGATTTCCTATTCTGGATATTTCATATAAATAAAATCACATAATATGTAGTCCCTGTGACTGCTGCCTTCTACCTGCCATCATGTTTTTGAGGTTGATCCATATTGGAGCATATATCAGTATTCCAATCCTTTTTATTGCATGGTATAGATTTACCACACTTTATTTATTCATTCATCAGTTGATGGACATTTGGTTTGTACATTTTAGCTATTATGAATAATGTTTATTATGAACACTCATATATAAGGTTTTGTGTGCCTAAAACTGTTTCTCTTGGATCTATACTAGGAGTGGAATTGCCATGACATTATTTATTTTTCATAAGCTATTTTCACTTTAAAATATCGTGAATATTTTTCTATCTTCTTAAATATTGTTTTAAAATTTCATTGAACAAACTAAATGTGTTTTTATAGAGTATGTTTCTAAGGTGTTTGTTATTCCAGTGAACTTTGGTGGCTGTTTCCAAAGGTTTTGTCATTATAAACAACTTCATAATAAATGTTCTCAAAGCTGAATATTTTTGCACTTCTATAAGTATTTCTTTCTAATAGCTTCTTAGATGTGGAATTGCTTATAATATTTTTCAAGTTTGTCCCAAAGAACAGTTGTAGTATTTTATGTGAACAATATTTTAAAGGCAACTGAAAGGACTAATTTTCTTCTTCCCTTTCAACTCTAAATTTATTGACTTTTAATATTTGTTGATCTTATTGATGGAAATGGTAATTTATTGTTGTTTTTATTTCCATTTTTTAGCTACTAATTTTTTAATATTTTCCTTTTTCTTTTCTTATATTTCTTTCTTGTTCTAACACTTCTGTTTAATGGTCATGTCCTTTGGAAATACCAGACACAGCAGTAACAGCGTTCTGAGACATGGGGGTGCCAGGGATGGATTGGCTTAGCCTTTTCAAGACTGCCTTAGGGAAAGCCGACCTGTGATACATTTCATAACAGTTCAGCTGCTCCTCAGAAACAGAGGAAACCAGGGTTTGCACCTTCTGAATCTCATATTCATCAACTTTCTGCTTCTTCTCTTTCTTTTCTTTGTTACCTATTTACAGTTTTTTGGCTGAAGGATTACATAATGACGAATCTTCCCTTTCAACTGCTGTTAAATCTGAGGTGTCCTGACGCGAGCTTGTCATCCTCTGTCCCTTCATTCAAGTCCCCATCTCCATCCCCATCAGTTTCCACTGGAATTATGTATATTTCAGTGGACCTGGAGCCCAAGGGAACTGCGGGTGCCTCACCCGACTTCCCTATCTCTCCACCTTTGTGCGAGGGTGACTCAGAAAAATTTTCGGTTACTGTGAGGATAGATCATCCTTCTATCAGTCCAAGAGCTGGGACATGCACAGGACTGAAGCCCCGAGTTTACCGCCACATTTGATCTTATTTCAATGATCATTGCCTTCTTAGTTTATATTTATTTGCATTCTCCCTTTCATTCTTTTACTTTTTGTTAATATAATTTACTTCTGTTTTTTTTTAAGTTTGAAAGATATATATAGATACATCTCCTTGCCAATAAGTTTTCAAAAATATGTCTGTATTTTTTGAACACCAAGAATAAGATAACATATATTAATTGCCTACTTCTATGAAGAGAAAAAATTTAATAATATTTTTCCTCCTTTTTAAATTCCCAGATCATATCTCTGTTAAAATTTCCCAATATACTATAGCCAGGATATTTTTATTGTTCTGAAATAATTTATTTCTGTCAATATTTTTTATACTTATTTACATTTACCAAATAGAAAGAAACTGTGATGTCTCTCTTGTTATGGAAAATAGTGAATAGTGAGGCTTAACTGAAATTCTAACTCTGACCATCTCCTTTATAACAACAGATTTTTACTGAAATCCATGGCCTTATCTGTGCTTTTAATTCTTATATTCTGTCATTCATTCCTGGTTACCTGTTTTATGTATCTGTATCTTGTCCATCCAACTAGACCAATCTGCTCCTTTGGCGACAGACATGCGTCTTGCAGAACATGGCTTAGTGGACATTGTTTCTCTCTACTCCATGTGGGTCATTCAGTAGCTCAGTCAGGTTGCACTAGGCTACTTGGCAACTCACACAAATGAATTATAAGTGAGGACCTGGCAGAGTTACAGCAGATTTCAGTATGGCCCAGTAAAGGGTGCAGTTGGGGTCACTGACAAAAAAATAAAGACAGTATGGCATGAAAGCAATCTAGAGTTGGATACCAAGGACTACATGTAAAGACAGCAATCCTCACTTGAATAGGAAAGAACAAGAAAATTACTATCCCAAAGGGTCAAATGTGCTAACAGTGTACTAATTCTGTTTTTTCTTAAGATGGTTTAGATTACATAAATGTTATGTAAAAATATAGGGGGAATTTCTGGAAGATGGTGTCAGTTTAGGTGAGCACTCACCATTTTTCTTATGGAGGATGGCTTATTGGGGACAGGATCCTCCCTGGGTGGTCTACTCTGGGAGTCTGCAGAGTGAGAACCTTGGGGACATCGATCTTTAGGTAGCTGGACAGTGAGGTGCACTGCTCAATATAAAATCGTGAGTTTTTTTCCCCAGCTGGAAATCGTGGATGCAGAAGGCTAAGTCCCAGCCTCCTGGCAACAGGGTGAGAGGGAGCACTCTCTGAGAGTGGAAGGGTCCCGGAAAAGGGTGAGAGGGGTATTTTCTGTCAATTTGGCTGCCTGGATCTCCTTGCAGCTTTTTGGGAGCAAACCATCCAGCTAGAACTTTTGACGGGCAGAGGGGAAAAGTGAATCTCTGAGTCAACTTGATTTACCTAACAGCATTGGGACACAGAGGCTTGGCTCCAGAGGGATTGGAGCCAGCCAATTTTGTAGTTCTGCACTGAGTATCAGTCTCAGCTCCCCAGGGGGTGTCAAGCAATGGGAAGTGAAGTGTTTGATAAGATTCTATGAGCCTGTTTACGGACCGCTTTGTGGAGCGGGTGGTCAAGAAGAGGCCTTCTTTTGGGTCCCTTATTTTTTCAAAAAAGATTTTTTTAACTTAATTTAATTGCTAAAATCTGCCTCAAAACCTGCATAGAGAAGGCTTCAGGGAAATTGATTGATGAACTCAGGCTGACAGGTTGCACAAGGGCCTAAGAAGGAATGCTGTTCTTCCTTTGCTTTGTTTGACTGCATGCTTGTGTGTTTCTTTGAATTTTCCTTCTTTGTTTGATTCTTGCTTTTCTTTCCTCTTTCCTCACCCCCTTTTTTAAAAATTAGGTATTGCTAGCTTGTTTCTTCTTTGCTGTGGTACTTCTTCCTTGATTTTCCATTCTCTGTGAATAGTGATTCTGTCTACCAGTGCTATCTCTTTTCATTCCTTCATCTTTCCACCTTCTGCTTTCTGTTGTGGTCCTTACATTCCACCTTTTGTCATTAGTCCTCAACTCTATGGGTGTTGATTTCCATCTTGTCTCTTCTGTATTCTTTTCTTATTTTTTATTAACTTTTTCCTTTCAGCCCTTTATTTACTCCTTCCCCCTCTCCTCGTCATTCTAGGTTTTAAATCATTCTATATATTTTTCTCTATTTGGTTTCCCATTCCATTGTAAGTACTCCACTTTTTTCTTCCTATTACTCTGCACTGCCTACATGAGTTAAATATTCATTTTACTAAGTCTGATATGGCCCCTCTTATAACTTTTATAAATATTACTATTACTCTTTCTCTTTTCTTACCTGTTTTGATTCCTCTGGTCCTCATCTTTTTACTTCAAGGGAAAATAGAAAAAGCAAGGAAATACAACAAGAAGAACAAAGTGTCAAAGAAAAAACTTAACACACACACAGAACCATAAGCTAAATAAAACTCTAGGGCAGAGAGAGAAGCTAATCATCTGAAAAAATATATCAAGATAAAATGACCAGAGGACAATAAAAAATTACAAACCATACTGAGAAACAGGAAGGCATGGACCATTCCAATGAGCAAACTAAAAACCAGGAAGAAATGCAGAACTTTGAACAACTAATCAAAGCTGTTCAAACAAATATCATGAACCAAATTAATGAAGTGAAGGAAGAGATTAAGGATATTAAGAAGACACTGGGAAAACATATTGAAGAAATTATAAACATACATAAAAAGATAAAGGATATGATGGTGATGAACGCTGCAATCCAAGAAAGCAAAAAGATGCTGGATTCACATAACAGCAGATTTTAGCAGGCAGAAGAAAGAATTAGTGATGTGGAAGACAGTCTATCTGAAATCAAACAGATAGTACAAAAAGATAGATAATAAGATAGAAAAAATCCAGCAGAGACTTAGGGATTTAACCAACAATGTAAAATTCACAAACATATGCATTATAGGCATCCCAGAAGAAGAAGATAAGGGAAAGAGAACAGAAGGAGTGTTGAAGGAAATAATGGTTGAAAACATCCCAACCCTATTGAGGGAGATGGATATACATGTCCAGGAAGCACAGCACACCCCAAACAGTATAAATCCCAACAGGCCTATTCCAAGACATATAATTATCAAAATGTCCAATGCTCAAGAGAAAGAGAAAATACTCAAGGCAGCAAGAGAAAAGAGAACCATCACATACAAAGGAAGCACAAAAAGATTAAGTTCTGCATTCTCAACCGAAACCATGGAGGCAAGAAGACAGTGGTAGGATATAGTCAAGGTACTAAAAGAAAAGAAACTTTCAGCCATGAATTCTCTATTCAGCAAAGCTGGCATTCAAAATGATGGAGAGTTCAAAATATTCACAGATAAACAGAAACTAAGAGAATATGCCAATAAGAAACCTGCAATTCAATAAATACTAAAGGAAGTTCTACAGGTTGAAAGGAAAAAACAAGAGAGAGAGAGTTGGAGGAGAGTGTATGAACAATGAAAAAGACAAAAAGAGAAATTAAAACAACATATCACATGCATAAACCCCAAGAAAATATGGCTGAGGTAAGAAATTCCTTGAGAGTACTAATACTGAATGTTAATGAATTAAATTCACAAGTCAAGAGACAGAGATTGGCAGAATGGATAAGGAAATATGACCCACCTATATGCTGTCTACAAGAAACCCATCTTAGAGCCAGGGATTCAAGGAGGCTGAATGTGAAGAGCTGGAAAACAATTTTACATGCAAACAATAACCAAAAAAGGGCAGGAGTAGCTATCCTAATATCGGACAAAATAGACTTTACATGCAAAAGTATTGTAAGAGACAAAGATGGACACTATATATTAGTAAAAGGTATAATCTTTCAAGAAGAGAGAACAATCATAAACATACAGGCACCTAATCAGGGTGCCTCAAAATATATGAGGCAAACACTGGAAAAACTAATTGGAGAAATAAATGCCTGTACAATTATAGTGGGGCACTTTAATACACCATTATCACCACTAGAAAGAACATCTCGACCTAGAATCCATAAAAAAACAAAGACTCTGAATAATACATTAGAAGACGTGGACCAAATAGATATATATAGAATGCTACACCCAAATACAGCGGGATATACATTCTTCTCAAGTGCACATGAATCATACTCCATGATAGACCAGATGTTAGGCCACAGAACAACCGTCAATGAATTCAGAAAGATGAAGATTATAAACAGTAATTTCTCATACCACAATGGAATGAAATTGGAAATCACTAAGGGCCAGAGAACCAGATTAGGCACAAAGATATGGAAGCTAAACAACAGACACTTAGACAAAGAGTGGGTCAAGGAGGAAATCTCAAAAGAAACCAGTAACTACCTCTAATTGAAGGAAAATGACAACACAACATATCACAACCAATGGGATGCAGCCAAAGATGTACTGAGAGGGAAATGCATAATCCAAATGCTTATATTAAAAAAGAAAAAAGGGCTAAAATTGAAGACTGAACTGCACACCTGCAGGAAATGGGAAAACAAAAACCAACCACAAAGAAAGTGGAAAGAAAGAAATAACAAAGATGAGAGCAGAAATAAATGACAGAGAAAATAAGAAAACATTTGAAAAATAAAAGTAAATAAAAAGCTGGTTCTTTGAGAAGATCAATAAAACTGACAAATCCTTAGCCAGACTAACAAAGAAAAAGAGAAAGCAGATGCAAATACACAAAATAAGGAATGAAGAAGGGGATACCACTAGTGACCCCAGCAAAATAAAGAGTATCAAAATAGGTTAGTGTGAAAAATTATGTCAACAAGAATGATAATTTAGAGGAAATGGACAAATTCCTAGAAACTCACAAGTAGCCTACATTGACAAAAGAAGAAACTGATGAACTCAAAAGTCAAATTACAGGTAAAGAGATAGACTCAGTCATCAAATCCTTCCAACTAAGAACCGCCCAGTACCAGAAGGCTTCACAGCTGAATTCTTCCAAACATTCCAGAAAGAGCTAACACCAATCTGCTTAAGGTCTTCCAAAAAATAGAAGTAGAAGGAACATTGCCTAACTCATTTTGTGACACCAACATTACGCTAATACTAAAACCAATCAAAGATACCACAAGAAAGGAAAATAACAGGCCAATTTCTCTAATGAACCCAGATGCTAAAATCCTCAACAAAATACTTGCTAATCACCTTCAACAACATATTAAAAAAATTATACACCATATCCAAGTAGGCTTCATCCTGGGTATGCAAGGATGATTCAACATAAGAAAATCAATTAATGAAATACAGCACATAAACAGATTGAAAGAAAAATCACATGATCTTCTCTAAACATCCAGAAAAAGCATTCAACAAAATACAGCATCCTTTCCTGATAAAAACACTGCAAATGATAGGAATAGAAGGAAACTTTATGAACATGATAAAGGGTATATATGAAAAACCCAAACTAATATCATCTTCAATGGTGAAATACTAAAAGCCTTCCCTCTGAGATTGGGAACAAGATAAGAATACCCTTATCACCACTCTGATTTAACATTGACTTAGAAGCACTTGCTCGAGCACTGAGGCAAGAAAAAGATATATAAAAGCATCCAAATTGGAAAGGAAGAAGTAAATATTTCATTATTTGCAGAAGACATGTTCCTATACATAGAAAGACCTGAGAAATCTACAACAAAGCTTCTGAAACTTATAAAGGAGTTCAGTAATGTCATCACGTATACGATCAATGTTCAAAAATCAGTAGCATTTCTGTACACCAATAACAGGCAACCTGAAGAAGAAACCAAGAAAAAAATACCATTTACAATAGTAACCAAAAGAATGAAATACCTAAGAACAAATTTAACTAAAGATGTAAAGGACTTATATACAGAAAATTACACAACACTGTTAAAGGAAATGAAAGAAGACTTAAATAAATGAAAGAATATTCCCTGTTCATATCAAGATGTCTCTCCTTCCCAAACTAATCTACAAATTTAATGCAATCCCAATAAAAATCAACACTGTATTTTTTAAGGAATTGGAAAAACAAACTACAAAATTTATTTGGAAGTGTAAGAGGCCCTGAATCACCAAAGAAATATTGAAAAAGAAAAATGTAGTTGGAGGTATCACACTACCTGGCTTTAAAACATACTACAAAGCTACAGTTGTGAAAACCGAATGGTATTGTCACAAGGATAGACACATCGACAAATGGAACTGAATTGAGAGTTCTGACATAATTTCTCAAATATACAGTCATCTGATATTTGACAAGGCCACCAAACCCACTCAGTTGGGAGAGAATGGCCTCTTCAACAAGTGGTGCATGGAGAACTGGATATCCATGTCCAAAAGAATGAGAGAGGAACAACACCTCACACTTTATACAAAAATCATCTCAAGATGGTTCAAAGATCTAAATATAAGAGCCAAGACCATAAAGACCTTGAAAGATAATGTAGGAAAGCATCTACAGGATCTTTTAATAGGAAATGGTTTCATGAACTTAATACCCAAAGCACAATCAGCAAAAGAAAAATAGATAAATGGGATCTCCTCAAAGGTAAAAACATTTACACCTCAAAGGATGTTATCAAGAAAATAAAAAGGCAGCCTACCCAATGGGAGAAAATGTTTTGTAACCATATATCTGATAGGAGACTAATATCTTGCATATATAAAGAAATCCTTCAACTCGAAAATAAAAAGACTAACAACCCATTTTATAAATGGACAAGTCACCTGAAAAGACACTTCTCCAAGGAAGAAACACAAATGGCTAAAAAGCACATGAAAAAATGCTTGACATCTCTAGCTATTAGAGAAATGCAAATC
The DNA here is from genome assembly GCA_029593785.1 of Cabassous unicinctus. Classification (NCBI taxonomy): domain Eukaryota; kingdom Metazoa; phylum Chordata; class Mammalia; order Cingulata; family Chlamyphoridae; genus Cabassous; species Cabassous unicinctus. The sequence goes on along the minus strand of JAQZBX010041979.1, from coordinate 10,012 downwards.
AAAACTACATTGAGATTCCATTTTACACCCATTAGAATGGTGGCTATTAAAAAAAAAACAGCAGACTATAAGTGTTGGAGAGGATGTGGAGGAATGGGAACCCTCATCCCCTACTGGTGGGATTGTGGAATTGTCCAGCCACTGTGGTTGACAGTTTGGTTGTTCCTCAAAAACTAACTATAGATATTCCATATGATTCACTGATTCCACTGTTGGGTTTATACCCAGAAGAATTGAAAGCAAAGTCATGAATGAATACATGCACACCAATATTCAAAGTGGCATTATTCACTATTGCCAAAAGTTGGAATCAACCCAGGTACCCATCAACACATGAATGGGTAAACAATATGTGGTACATACATAAAATGGACTATTACTCAGCTATAAGAAGGAATAAAATGATAACACACGGGATAACTTTGATGAATCTGGAATACCTTACATTGAGTGAAGCAAGCCAGGCATTGAAGGATGAACAGTACATGACCTCACTGATATGAATTAAGGAAATTGAGCAGTCTGAGAACTATTGTCTGAAAGATAGTTGTAAAAGAAAGAGAAATAGAAGAGAAAGCTGTGAGCCATCACCCATATGGAAGTAACCTATGATAAAGTGATAGAGTGTAGTTGTGTATTGAAGGGATAGGACATCGGGGTATTGATATATTGGGTTGGGTAGTGCAGCATTGATAGGTGGGTAGATTGGGAAAGGTAGGTTAGAATACCCAGGATACTGAGGGGAGAGATGGGAGAGGGACCAGGTGAACACTTGGGATTTGTGGGTATGAGGTTGAAAGTACAGAAGTGGGAATGCTCATATGGCAAAATGACAAGGAAGTGTCACTGCCTTACGCTGTTGTTTGTGAGTTATTCAGGGCAGGACCATCTGGAGCAGGATTCTAAAGAGTGTGTGACTATTCATCCTGTCATAATGTATTGTTTCAGTGGGTGGAGACCCACACAATGAGATGGGAGCAGATGGACTCCCATTTTTCGGAGGACCGATTTGCTCAGAAATATGTGGGCATCACTTAAAAGCAAGGGTGGTCCCTAATAGTGGAGGACAAACAAGTGTGTCATGACTCTTGTTGCATGTAACTATGAATCTTGTCACCCAATGAGTCAAGTCAGGGGGTCATGGTGATCCCCTGGGGGATGGGGAGGGAGGAACAGAATAGATCGAACAAGGGGTATTTAGTGGTCCTTGAAAATATGTTTCATTACCTTAAAGTGATGGACACAGGACATGGTAAATATCATCAAAATTTATAAAAGTGTATGATCTAAAATGAAAACCATACTGTAAACCATTGACAATGTTTAATAGCTATGTTTCACTATCTGTATATCAGTTATGACAATGCTACCATCCACATATAAAAAGGTTTTAATATGGAGTGAAGAAAGGGGGAGGATGTTGGGTATATGAGAGTGTCTTGTATTCTGTGTGTGACTTTGCTGTGACCTAAAACTTCCTTGAAAATTAAATGAAAAATAGTGAGACACTGGGGAATGAGGGGGGAAGGTGCCACGGTACAGACTGGACAGATAGTGCAGTGATAAAAGGCAAAATATGAAAAAAAATCTTTTAATATTTTTAATATTTTTTTTATTTTTTGAATAACCCAATCCTTTAATTTTATTTTAGTTTTATTTTTTTTAAGTTTTCATATATTTTATCTCTTACATTTAAACATCATTACTATTTCATTTTCATATTAATTTTATTTGGCTATTGTATAGGCTTCATCTTTAATGAAGCTTTGGATCACAGAAGAGTTACAACTGGGGTGGGAGAGGATCCTTGGTGGGGGTTGTCAGGGATGGGGGGTGCATGGGAGGAAGTTCACCTGAACATACATAAAAGGTATCTAAAATTGCTCAAATGCTCATGGGCCATGGTCACAGTGGGTGGAGAACCACTCAATAAATGAGAGAATACTGAATCCCATCCTGGAGAACTCTGCCATATCCTCCAAGGGAGTAGCAACAGTCCCCCAAGTACAGGGGCTGTATCTGGCAAAGGAGGATTTTCCACTGATGGGCTCTTGTTATTGATGACTAGCCTTATCAGTCTTTGCTCTTGATATTGAAACTTAGCCTATTGTTATAGGGTGCCTAAGGGTTGCCTCCTGATTGCCTCCTTGTTGCTCAAATGTGGCCTCACACTAAGCCAAACTCAGCACATTAATGCATTACCTTCCTCCCAGCATGGGACATGACTCCTGGGGTTGAGCCTCCCTGGCAATGAAGGATTACTAACAAGTGCCAATGGGCAATATGACTGGAAAAAGACTCAAATAAAACGGGGGAAAGGTAAAGACAAATGGGTTTATATGGCTAAGAGACTTCAAAGAGAGTTGGCAGGTCATCCCAGAGGTAACGCTTGTGCACATCTCATTAGGAACTCATAGCCTTCCAGTGTGGATATCACCACAAACAGAGGGGCTCCTGAGGGCTCTGAAGACACCGAGATCCTATATCAGGGTAGATAGCCCCAGATTTCTGTGTTTTATCAGTGGGCCCTACTTTGAAATCCTTGTCCCTGAGAGTGACAGAGTTGAACCCAAATATGTCTTCCCTGCACATGGTCCATCTGTCCCTTCTATTAAAACCTATATGTGGTGCTGGGGTTTGTAGGTGGACTTCCAGAGACTGGAGTCTTTGGGCTTGGAGTCTATGTGCCAGCTGGGTCCAGAATCTTGGTGGAGCTGCAACTCCTTCTCTACAGCTCAATGGACTCACCCTGGACACTTGATGGACAATGGCCATCCCAGGGAATTGAAAGAGCCAGCAGCTGCAGGCAGGATAATCCCATCCATCCTATCCATGGGCTATAAGCCCCTTCTAACTTGGAGGTGTAGTGGACATCACCATCTCAGACTCCTCAGGATTGGCGGAAGAGCTATGGACTAGAGTGGACTTCCTGGTATTCTGTTATAGACATATTGTTTTTCACACAATGGAAGTAATTACAACATTAATGTGGAGGCAGTGTCCACCAGATTCTTTGGGGTCAGGGAGAGGGAAAAGCAGTTTTAATACAGGGGCTTTTTGGGACTTGGGAATTATCCTGATTGACATTGCAATTACATATATAGGCCATTTTATATCATCTTATAACATGCAAAACTGTGAGGGAGAGAGTGTGGTCTACAGTATGAATTATGATCCATCCTTAGTGGCAAAGCCCCAAGATGTGTGTATCAATTACAGGTGATGTGCCACACTAATGAAGGATGTTCATGTGGGAGGTTGTGGGAGGAGTGGGAGGGGGGACATATGGGAATCTCTACAATTTTTGTGTAACATTTATGTAATCTAAGTATCTTAAAAAATAATTATTAAAAAAATAAATAAAAGGGTGAGAAAAATATATAGGGGATTCCCATATAATCCAACCCCTCCCTTCCCAAACTTCCCCACATTAGCAAATTCCTTCATTAGTGTGGTACATTTGTTACAATTGATGAACACTTATTGAAACATTGCTACTAACCATGGACTATAGTTTACATTATAGTTTACACTTTATTCTGCACAGTAGGTTATGACAAAATATATAATGGCTTGTATCCATCATTGCATTGTCATGCAGGGCAATTCCAATGTTCCATAAATGCCCCCATGTTGTACCTATTCTTCCTTCTCTCTCCCTTCAGAACCTTTGGTGGCCTCTGCCTTTATATCAATGATAAAAGTTCTTCCATTGCGAGAATACTAATAAGTCTAAAAAAATAATAATAATAAGTCTACTTTAGTCCATTGTTCATTCCCCAATATTGAGAATTTGGAATGGTGATTCCCACTCTGTTTCTAATTGAGAGGGATCTTAGGTCTGATGGGGCAGTTTGATGAAACTATCTTCACACCCTACTTGTTAAATATATGTCCCAGAGACTTAAATCTTTATTTCATTCATGTGCCAGTTAAGCCTTGAATCTTGGCAGAGTTTTAATACATATTTTCCAGTTCATTGGACTCACCCATGACAAATAACAAGGAGCTGATGATGGACATTGTCCATTCCAAAGAGCAGAGAGTGTACTAATTCTTAAAAGGGATAGGTACTATTATCTCTAATCTACTGAGGTGAATATTGTTGATTGGAAATTTTAAATAATTGGCCCAAACCATATAGCTTGCACATAACAGAACTTAGAAATTATCCAAAAATTGGGATAGGTAACCAGAGTGATTTGGTATTGAGTCACTGGGTTAACTGGTCTAGAATTCTCTAAATTACTCTTTAATAGGTAAGGATTGCTTTCAGGTCCTAGAATTGATTCTGGCATTTAGGCTGCTCCATGAAATGAGCTAGTAGCAGGTTTACATAGAAGTGTGAAAGTAATAGGTTCTCCCTATGTATTGAATTGCATCCCCCTAAAGATATGTTCAAGTCCTAACACCAGACCTATGAATGGGACCTTATTTGGAAATAGGGTCTTTGAAGATATGATGAGTTAAGATAGGTTCAAACTAGGTTAGGGTAAGTGCTAATCCCATAAGACTGGTGTCCTTATAAGAGAGGTGGGATTTGGACTCAGAGACAGACAGACACAGGGGAGAATGCCACATCCTGGCAGAGACAGAGACTGAAGTGCTGCAACTTCAGCTGTAGCTGCCAGACAAGGAGCACCAAGCATTCCTGGGAATCTACCAGAAACCAGGAAGGGGCAGAGAAGGATTCTCTGCTAAAGATTTCACAGGTAGCAGGACCCTGCTGACATCTTGATTTTGGACATCCAGCCTTTAGAACTATGAGAAAGTAAATTCCTGTTGTTTTAAGCCACCTAGGAAATGAAGACAGTTCTCAAACAATATATTTACATATTGGATGGATTTATATTTTCCTGGCCAGTTTTTGATGTGTTCAAGAAAGGCCTCTCAATTGCCTTCAAATTAAAGTGAAAATTCTTTACTATGCCTTACCAAATCCTGCATTATCTCCCACCTTCCTATCTTTCCAGATGCCAGATCATCTTCTTTCACTTTATTCTCTAGCACTATGTGCCTTAACCCATGCTGTTCCCCCCTGCTAAAATGGTCTTTTTTCACTTTTACTTCTGGCATAACATTCAAAAGTCATTTTATGTGTCTCCTCCTTGGTGAAATCTTTTTTGCACCAGAGGGACTGAAATGTACACTGCTCAATGCCTCTACTGGGCATTATATGCACCTCCATTTACAGCACTTAGCAGCATATATGTTAGTAGGCTTTTTAGACCTATTTTCTCATTAGACAGAGAATTCTTGAAAACAGGGGCCATGACTTTCCTTTGGAGTAATCCCAGGACCAAGCACTGTGCCTCTCAAATAACAAGCTCTCAATAAATACAGGAGGGCAGAAGGAAGGGAGGCAGGGAGGAAATTAAGCCCTCATTTTCTTGCTTACTGACACCACTGTTTCCTTAATACTGTATCTGCTCTCCTATCAGAAACAAACTTATCCAAAGCAGAAAGGTTTTAATGACATATTTGGATACAAATATTACATAAACAAAGCAGTCTATTTTTAAAAGATCTAATTACAGTCCTATCACTTAAGGGAGCCACTATGAATCTAAAAAAGCCTCAGCCCTGGTATGTCACAAAATATTTTTTGAACCAGATGAAGATGGAATGAATATGGCATAGTTGCTTGTGGTCAGGACCTATTTCGGGCTCCCCCTGTCCACCCCTTTTCTCTCCAGGCTACAGGACAAATAAGATGCTTATAAAATCCAAGAAATCCCAGGCACCATACCCCTGATGTAAAACTAGCAGGAACAAGTAAGATCTTGCTTCCTTTCTTTCTGTTCCAATATTATTCATACATGTTAATTTGAAATTGCAGGGGTCTTGAGAGGTCCAAGATTCTGATCCCAGCAAGACTGGCAATTGGACCTCCTCATACAAAGGGATATTCTATTTTAATGTTCTAAAACTCACAGCTGATTGACATTTTTTTTTTAATTAAGCAAAAGATCTATATCCAAGAAACACCAGTTTCCTAAGAAGTCACATTTTGAAATAAATTGGTACTATGAATGCAGACATGGAACAGAACACTAGTTTATAGTTTGGCACATTTTTAGCAAAACCAGAGAAAGGTATAAGGGGTTAAATTCACAGTTCACATTGGCTTTTTAGATGTGAAGAATGGGGAAAGAAAAATACATCCTGGACTGCTATGTCAGAGATGCATATTTTAATGATCTTATATTTATTTTAAATAAAATTCAAAGGAATAACAATTTTTAAAAACTTACATGAACAGAAATATAAAAGTATCCTACATGGGGCACTCATGTACAATGAATTGAAGCATCTGCTTCAGGCACATTCATTAAGTAAAAGACAGTGAAGTTTACCAGGACTTTTAACATGTTCAATATCCCTCAGCATATGGTCTAGAAAAGAAAATGTACTACCATAATCATCAGGCATGTATTTGGAATACGAGAGATATATTCCTACTATTTTAGTATTAATACTAATTAACGCTCTACCTAATGCATAAGTTTCTCTTTGAGCTGCAATTAATAGATTCAAGCTCCTACATGTTATCTCCCCATGGGAGCAGCCCATGATGGCAATTGTGTTTAAGTTCCACTCATATCACTCTGGTAATGATTGCTCCACTTGGGATGTCCTTCCCATAGCCAGCATGCTGCAGCACTGTTGACCCTAGAGAGAAGCTAGGAAGGTAGGCTCCAATATTTCACCAGCCTGGTGCATAGCACCTTTCAGCACTATGAAACAGTGCCAGCCTGGAGGCAATGTCCATTGTACATCTGGCCATATTGATCCATTGCTGGCTCCTGCAGTAGTCCAAAACTTCAACATCGACTCCAGGAACACAACCAGAGATATAGTAGATACATTTATTTTTTAGGGGTCAGTTACCAACCTAGCCAATAACTCAACTGGTGAGGCAACCTGCCGTGTATTGAAGGTCTCATTTGAATGAACAAGAGCTTGACAATGATGAGGTCTATCATTACACACTTCCTAAACACTTCCAGGTTAATGTATATCATATCAAATGACCTTAACTTTTTTTTTAATGCTTTTTACTTTTACACATTTACCATGATTCTATTGATTATTGAGAAAAAGTATTTCTAATTATAATTGTAGGTTTTACTCCTTGTAGATCAATCATTTCGTAGTTTCATGTATTTTAAAGCTCCATAATTGGAGTCATAAGCAATTGGTACTCTATTCAACAAATATCACTCAGAATGTCAAATGTGAAAGTTAAAGAGAAAATTCTGAAAGAAGGGAGAAGCAATTCATCACATACAAGGGAGGCCCATTAAGACTCAGTGTGGATTCAAAAAATGGCCAACTTGCCTAAGAGCTGTGGGGGCAACAGCACTTTTAATTTAAAAAAGCCATCAAATTAACCTGGGGGTGACCTCTCAGTCTTCATCCCACACCAGGAGAAAGGCATGCTTAAACCAGCTCTTCCTCCTAGCCCTTATTCCAGAACCTGTCCAACTCATACCCTGTGAAGGACTGGCAGACCCACAGGCCATCCTACCAGGGCATTTCACAGCAGAAGGGAAACAGCAAGTGAGGTGGCTAGGACCCACTTCAGCTTAGCCCCTTCAAGGTGGTCTGTGGGTACCCTTTCCTTACCCAGGCCCTGGAATCCAGGTTCTGATCAAACCCTAACAGGAGAGCAGACCTCACTCTCAATTAGAGCCAAAATGGAAGGGACCTTATTCTGTGATTCTGATCACTCCTGGTGTTGTTAAAATTAAAGGAGTTGCCAGCTGGGTGCACTTATCCTGAGTGAAGCCAGCTGCCCAATGAAGTGCCAGCTCACCAACAGCACCAGGTGGGTTGTATGAGTGTCATTGGACAGCCTGAAATACCTCTTCAAGAAACAAAGCTAAGTAGTATCTATGTCAAAGCCAGCTGTTCCCACAAACTCTAGCCCAAACACCTATTGCTAGGGGCAGGGCAATCCAGGCACTCCTTACAAAACCTTGTCTTTTTATTTCCTGTAGATTCTTCCTATACAATAAATAAAAGGGCAATGCCTCTTCTCATCCCCCTCATAGCTGTCTTAGGCATAACCACCACCATGGAAAACTGGGATCAGCAATTTATACCAAATCCCATTATCTATTACAATAACTCCCTAGAACTAAACAGCATAAAAGAAACCAGAATTAGAAGCTCTAAAATAGCATACAGACTCTGTAGCTGCCATAGTGCTACAAAATCACAGGGCACTTAACATGCTAACTGAAGCCCAGGGAGGAACATGACTTTTCCTTAAGGGAGAATGTCATCTCTATGTAAATCACTCTGAAATAGTCCTAAACAGCATGTAAACCCTGTAAAATAAAGCCCACCAACTTCAGGAAGATGCAGCCTTTATAGACACCTGGTCTTTTCTACTTTTGTGGTCTAGTATCCTTTTAGTGGGACCCTATATCCTTAAAGTTCTAATAAACTATATGCCTTCCAGAATCAACATCTTGTTAGCCATAGGGGATTTCATCCACCTTCACTCACGTTGCCAGATTCATCTTCCTCCCACTGTGATAGAATAGCAAAGGGGTCTTATGCCTTGTCAGGTAGGGCCTACTGCCCCTAACCAGCAGGAAGTAATTACAGAAGAATAACCATCATCCTTCAGGACCCCAGGGATGAGCCTCCCTGGCACTGAGGTATTACTACAATGCACCAACTAGCAATGCAACTGGAAATAGGCCTCAAATAAAAGAGGGAAAAGGTAAAGACAAATGAGTTTATATGACTAAGAGACTTCAAAGTGAGTTGGGAGGTCATCCCAGAGGTAATGCTTATGCACATCTCAGCAGGATCTCATAGACTGCCAAAGTGGATACTACCCCAAATAGTGGGGCTCCTGAGGGGTCTGGAGACACCCAGGTCTCATGGTCAGGTAGATAACTCTGGAGTTTTGTGCCTTGCCAGTAGGCCTGACTTTGGAGTTTGTGCCCCTGAGAGTGACAGAGTTGAACTCAATTATGGCTTCTCTACCCATAACTTACTTGCCTCCTCTATGTGAACCTATAGTTGGTGCTGGAGTTGGTAGGTTTATGTCCAAAAAACTTGAATCTTTGGGCTGTACTTAGCCTCAGCAGAGTTGCAACACCAATCTCCAGATCATTGGTTTCACCCAGGACAACTAACGAGAAGGTGAGTATTGACAACCAACATAACAAGGAAATGAGAGAGCCTACAACTTCAAGCAAGAAGGCCACATTCATTGACTGTATGAGATTGAAGGCCCCTCTCAATTGGAGGTGGACTGGATGTCACTATCCCAGAATCCTCAGGATTGGGGAATGAACTATGGACTAGAGTAGATTTACTGGTATTCTACTATATAGTTATTGTGATTCTAGCAATGGAAGTAATTACAACATTGATGTGGAGCCAGTGGCCACCGGAGGCTCTGGGGCAGGGAGAGGGAAAAACAGGTGTGATACAGGGGCTTTATTTGGGACTTCGGAATTGTCCTGAATGACATTGCAATGACAGATATAGGCCCTTAGATACTTTCTATAACCTGCAGAATTGTGTGGGAGAGAGTGTAAACTACAATGTGAACTAATTATCCATGCTCAGTGGCAAAGCCATAGGATTCATTTATCAATTGCAACTAATGAGGGATGTTGTTTATGTGGGAGGGTGTGGGAGGCGTGCGGAGTGGGGCATATGGGAATCCCTATTTTTTTAACATTTATGTAACCTAAGTATCTTTTAAAAAATAAAAAATAAATTAGAAAAAAGAATAAAAGTGTAAACTCTGAAGGGGGAGTTGAGGCAGGCTAGTAAATTAGGGAATTGATAAATGGATCTGTAACCTGGCAGAAAAACTGCCACCATTAAACATGTGGTCATCAATACTCCACAAGATGGCTGCTGGAAGAGCCTGCAAGAACCCCCTTTCAGATGAGATTTCCTCCTGAAGCCAGGAGAAGCCCTGGGTATTCTCCAGGGACCTTATCTTTGGGCCCTCTCAGGGGACTGATGGGGGGAA
>JAQZBX010041978.1:0-22147 GCA_029593785.1 Cabassous unicinctus | reverse complement strand
AGGCTAAAAATTCTCTTAGATATGTGATAACTAAGAATATCACACTATAACACTTTTATCACAACTGACCTTAAGCAATACATGCAATATTTCTAAATTAATCTCTGTACTAGCTTAAATACCATCTGGCAGTGTATGTCCCAGTAAACTAGTGTTCTGGTCCTATTTATTCCCACTTGCATTTGTTTTTCTCCAGATTTCCAAGTTTGTGTTCAAAGTATGATTTCAATATCAGTAAGATATTGAGTCTCTGTCCCCTTGGTGGTTGGGAACTCATAGATAAAATTACATGGCATACTTACTTGGCAGGGGAGATACCATGATACAAAGGTGATTTTCCCAGGGATGGCTTATCCTTTGCACTCCGGATGTGCTGACCCCTGCGATTTCGCTAATGTGGAATACTCGACTGCATAATTTGTGGTAGCCGGGGACTGCGATCATGCTTTCCCCTGAAAACAAATAAACAAACAAACAAACAAACAAACACCACATGGCATAGCAGAGGAGTTCGTTGGAGTTTATTTTTATACTTTATTGAAGTATATCACTCATACATGAAAATACATAAGCAATAAGTGTATAGCAATAGGTGTGACCTTTCAAAACAAACATACATATCATCATACAGGGCCCTCATATCTCACCCTACCACTTATACTTTGCATTGTTGTTAAACATTTTTAACTAATGATTAAAGAGCATCCTCAAAATATTACTACTAACCAAAGTATTTTTCCCCAAGCAACTCTATTATCATTTTTATATCATTTATACATGAACATACATAAACAATAAGTGTAGAGTAAAAGTTGTGAACTTACAAAGCAAACATTCATAACATAATACAAGGGTCCCATACATCAACCATCAACCAAGCCCTTGCATTGTTGTGAGACATTTGTTACAAATTATGAAAGAATATTGTCAAACTCTTACTGCTAATTATAGTCCTTATCTTACATTTGGTTTATTTTCCCCCCAACCAATCCTATTATTATTTTTTAAATACATTTTTATGACAGAAGTTGTAAACTTACAAAGCAATCATGCACATGTGCAGAATTCCCAAACAACACCCCTCTACCAACAGACCACACCATGGTGGAACATTTGTTATAGATTATGAGATAATATGATCAGATTATTACTAGGTCCATAGCATATATTTGGCACACTTTTCCATACTCCCCCATTATCAACACAGTACATCTTTGGCATAGATGCAAGAATATTACATTATTACTGTTAGCCACAGTCCATAGGTCACTCCAGTTGTATTTTGCCTATGTCTCTCCACATTCCCATCACCCTGCAATAGTGATGTACATCTGCTCTAGCTCACAAAGGACACATTTGCATCAGTACCATCAACCACAATTCTCATCCACCTCTGGGTTTACTGTGCTATTCAGTCCCTAGATTATTCTCTAGCTTTCTGTCAATGGGCATTTACATCCCTAGACTACTATTTTCAGTCACATCCCCATTTATAAACCAGCTTATACTCACTATAATGTGCTACCATCAACTCTGTACATTTACACACTTTTACAGTAAAGCTAATTAAAGCTTCTATATACAATATCAGTAGTCCAGCTCAGTCCTCCTCATCTACTTTAAGAATCCACCACCTACCACCATGTCTTGAAGATATTTTCCTACATTTTCTTCAAGAATCTTTATGGTTCTTGCCTTTATATTTAGGTGGTTTTTTTTATTCATTTTGAGTTAATTTTTGTATAATGTGTGAAATAGGGGTCCTCTTTCCTTCTTTTGCTATGGACATCCAGTTTTCTCAGCACCATTGTTGAATAGACTGTTCTGCCTAAGCTGCAGGGGGTTTGACAGGCTAGTCAAAAATCAATTGACCACAGATGTGAAGGTCTGTTTGTGAACCATCAACTTGGTTCTATTGGTCTATGTGTCTGTCTTTATGCCAGTACCATGTTGTTTTTTACAACTCTAGCTTGGTAATGTGAGTTAATGTCCAGAAATGAGAGTCCTCTAACTTCACTTTTCCTTTTTAAGATGTTTCTGGCTATTCAGGACCCCCTACCCTTCCAAATAAATTTGATAATCATGTTATCCATTTATTTTTAAAATGTTGGTGGAATTTTTATTGAGATTGCATTGAATTTGTATATCAATCTGAGTAGAATTGACATCTTAATGATATTCAGTCTTCCATTCTGTTAGCATGGAATGTTCCTCCAATTATTTAGGACTTTAAAAAAAAAATTTAAAAATGAGTTGTAGTTTTTTGAATACAAGTGCTTTACATCTTTCATTAAGTTTATTCCGAAATATTTGGGTTTTATCTGTCATATTTTATTTTCACCACTCTTTTGACACTTTTAGTTACTTTTATTGGTACAATCTTCATTTCTAGACTCTCTTCCAAGACTTTCTCTCCTGTATTTTCTTTTAGGAAGTAGCACACCCTTTAGTATTTCCTGTAAAGCAGGTCTCTTGGTTGCAAACTCTCTCAGTTTTGTTTTTCTGTTAATATTCTAAACTTGCCCTCATGTTTTTAAAGACAATCCTGCCATACATAAAATCTTTGGCTGGAATTTTTTCTTTTCCATTATCTTAAATATACCACTGTCTTGCCTCCATGGTTTCATGGCACTTAAACTTATTGGGTATCCCTTATATGTTATGCATTGCTTTTCTTTTACTGCTCTCAGAATTCTCTTTGTCTTTGGCATTTGGCATTCTGATTAATATGTGTCTTGGAGTTGGTCTATTCAGGTTTTTTCAGATAGGATTATGTTCTGCTTCTTGGACATGGATATCTATGTCCTTCAATAGAGTTGGGAAGTTTTCTACCATTATTTCTTCAAATATTCCTTCTTACCCAATTCCCTTCTCTGCTCCTTCTGGGACCCCCATGGCACATATATTTGCATGTATCTTGCTATCATTTAGTTCCCTGAGACCTTGTTCAAGTTTTTCCAATGTTTTCTTCATTTGTTCTTTTGTTTGGTCCCTTTCAGATGTCATTTCTTCAAGCTCACCAATCCTTTCTTCTGCCTCTTCCAATCTGCTATTATTACCGTGTATTTTTAATTTCATTTATTGCACCTTTCATTCCCATAAGATCTGCTATTTTTCTAAGTATGCTTTCAAATTTTTCTTTGTGCTCATCCAATGTCTTCTTAATATCCTCAATTTCTTAAGCCATCTCATTGAATTTATTAAGGAGATTTGTTTGAACATCTATGATTAGTTGTCTCAACTCCTTTCTGTCATCTGGAAATTTATCTTTTTCTTTTCCCTGGGCCATATCTTCCTGTTTCCTGGTGTGGATTGCAATTTTTTTTTTTTTTTTTTGGTGTCTTGGCATCTGGCTTACTAGAGTATTTACTCTGATTGCAGTTTTTCTCTTTAGTTTAGAGCTTCCTGCCCTATCTATCTTCCTGGTTGTGTAGGAAGAGCCAAGGATGTAGTTAATGCTATAAGCTGTGGAGGCTCAAGCTATCCTCAGTGCCCCAAGGACTGATGAACCTTCTCCCAAAATTCTACATTGTGAGGGGTAGGGAGAGATCCAGAGCTGTGTGGAACAATCCAAGTTGTGCAGGCCTAGACTTTAGTTGCCCAAAGGGACTGATGATGCTTCACACCCCTTTCTCCCCTGCCTGGGATGGGAATGGAGCTGCAGATATGAGCAGCAATCTCTGCAGTACAGGTCATAGATAACCACAGTTGCCCTGGTAGACTTCCATTTATTCAATGTGTACCAGCCAAATGTACCTGCAGTTACTTGAATAGTCTGTTGCACGGCCCCCCAGCTTCCTCCCTGCTAGAGGTGGGGTGGAAGCCTAGACTAGGACTGCAGGCCAATCTGGGTGAAGGAAATCAGTCTCTACCATCACTGTTATTTTCAGTCAGCCCTGATTCCTCTCATGTTGGGGTGGAGTCAAAATGGCAACTACTGGCCTCCTTCTGTCTTGGACAGGTTTAAGTTCAGCTGTTCTTAGGGTTATACTTTATCCAGCCAAACCGACTAATCAGTAGCTGTCATTGGTGGCCAACCATCTCTTCTTCCCCTGCTTTTGGGACATGGTGTTTCCAATTCCTACCACCAAAGTAGGTTGATCATGAACCTCTGTGGCATGGCCAGTTATTTCCTGGTGTGGCTGGTGCAGCTTCCCCCATCTTCCTCCTTGCCTGAGGTTGGCCTGAGGCTTAGGCTAGAGATGCAATCTGATATGGATGAAAGAAGTCAGTCCCTACAAGCGCTGTGATTTTTAGTGAGCCCCACTTCCCTTTGTGTCATGTGCAGAGTTAAGATGGCGACTACCAGCCTTTTTCTGACTTGGACAGGTACAAACTTTAGCTGTTCTTAGTATTATAGTTTAGCCCACAAAATTTACTAATCAGTGGTTGAAGTTAGTGCCCAACTGTCTCTTCTTCCCCTGTTTTTGGGAAGTGGAGCTTCCAATTCCAGTTCCCGAGGTGGCTTGTGCCTCCAGGGAGGATGGGCACCAGCTTCCGTGATGTGTAGTACTCTTCATATAAATCTTCTCTGCAGATGGGCAATCTCCTCCTTCCACTCTTTCAAGGATGCTGCAGGATGCACTTCTGGCCTCCTCGAGCCCCCAAATAAGTCCTTTAGTTAGCTCTGGGTGATTACTAACTGCCCTGTATCAGGAACTGATTCTAGGGGCACCCTACTCTTTCACCATCTTGCTGATTTTTCTAGTTGGAGTTTTGATGTGGGAGTGTTGGATGCTGGAACCCTGGGAAGTAAACACATAGGAGAAGAACACAGAGGATTAGAGATGGCTACTTAGACATGGCAGAGGCCTCAGGAAGAGAGACAAGACTTTCACTTGATAGTTGACAGCTGTGTTTTTGAAGAGAGCAGCACAGCTGATTGTGAAAGAATCTAGCTCCAGGGAGAGAGGCAAAGCCTAGAGAACCTCATAGTCTACAGCTAACCTTGTGGAGAAAAGAGAGTAGTTGAGCCTGGAGAGAAATGAGCCCTGGGAGAGAGATGAAACTCATCTCAGCCCAGAGATGATATTGGCAGAAGCTGGGACAATGGAGTATTAAGAGGAAGAGGAAGGCTGAATGTTGGCAGCCATCTTCCTCCAACAAGTGGCAACAGACATTGGTGAGGGAACTAACTTATACTTTATGGCCTTGTAACTGTAAGCTTCTACCCCAAATAAATACCCTCTATAAAAGCCAACAGATTTCTGGTATTTTGCATCAGCACCCCTTTGGCTGACTAATACACAAGACTTCTCTTAACACTAAGCATATCCAAGGTGAATTTCAGGTTTCTTTTGATGGAAAAATCCAAATACTCATCAGTACCTTAATGATAAACAAAAGTTGATATATGCATACATTTGAATATTACTCATCATTCATGTCCCTGAATGTATGCGATCATCAATAACTGGTTGAGTGAAAGAATCTATATAAATAAAATTACACACTGTATGATTCCACATAAATAAACTTTTGAAAAAGGAAAATTAACTTAAGTTATACAGAAACAACTAAGTTGCCAGGGCAGGAAGTCTGAGAAAGGAAAGTGTGGGATGAGGGATTACAAAGGAATTAGATAAAACTTTTTTGAGTGGTGAATTTGTCCACTCTTGATTGTGGGATGGCTTCAAGGGTAGACACATATGTGAATATTTACCAAACTACAGATTAAATATGTTCATTTTTCTTAATTAGATTGCAGTACATTGAAATAAATGGAATTCAACTTCAGGTGTTCTTCAATAAAGATCTTACAAATAAGGAAAAATACTTTGGTACAGAAGTAGCAATAGAGAGGTAGATTATGACATATGAATTGTAAGGGCCTGTTGACAATATGTCTGTATGAAAATGTGTCCTTGAAATTCTTAGGATAAGCACTAGAGTGCAGCAGAATCATGCCAGTTTCACACAACATGAAGGGATTTTAAAAAACTCACTCAGGGTGTCCATCTCTGTCCTGGAGTGGTTTGTAGGCATAGAAAGTTCCAGAGGTGAGGAGTACAGGCCCATACACTGGAATTCACTCTTTTCAGATATGAGTTCTTGAAAATATTGCACACCACTCAAGGACTTTGTTTATAACTTTACATTTGCAAAATGTAGAAAATACTTAGACCTTTATCATATGTTTAACATGAATATGTATGAAAAAAGTGAAATCATGAATGTTAAGTTTTATCTCATCAAAACCACATATAAGAAGTAATGTTTTCCCAGAGATGTCTTTGCTATGCAACCCCCAAGGGCATTCATATCTTTTCTGGGCATGACCTTCTCAAGACATCTAACTATAGAATATAGAATCTGCTATAACACAAGGGCATGTAAATAGGGTTCTTCCCTCTGTTGATTAAAATCAACTCAACATGACCCTGCATCTTTAGGAGAGAAGCTCCAGCTCTGGGGTTCAAAGTGTTCCCATTAAGTCATTGATGGTTTACCATGGAGTTTTGACTGAAATGGGTTTCTATTATTGGCATTTTAAATGTTCATTTTATAATGGGTATAAGATATTGAGCATGTGAGTGGATTTGAATGAGAGAAAGAGTATATATGTAACATTTTTCTTGAACAGAATGTATTTGTGTTTTCAGGTGTCCAGTGTAAGATGCAGCTGGTGGAGTCTGGAGGAGATGTGGCTTAGCCTGGGCATCTTTGAGACTCTCCTGTTCCTCTCTGGATACATCTTCAATAGCAACCAAATGCACTGGATCCACCAGGTTCAAAGGCAGGCAGTGGAGTAATTGTCATTCACTAGAAATAATGGTGAGACCCCATGCTATGTAGATTCCATGAAGTGCAGATTGACCATTTCCAGTACAATTGCATGAACCAGGAGTATCAGGAAATGAAGAGCCTGAAACCTGAGAAGAGAGCTATGGTTTACTGTGTGAGAGATAGTTATGAGAAAGTAGTGTGAGCTCAGATTAAAACTTCTCTATGCTGGGAGGGGACCAGGGTTCAGGGGGCACTCAGGCCCAAGCACTATAAGATTCACCCTCAGGGGAAGGTACAAATGGAGGTTAAGTGCTGGTTTCCTGTCAGGGTCTGGATCTTTCTTTTCATTCAACCATTTCCCCAGGAAATCTCTCTAGATTTATGATGCTTAGAATAACACTGATTCTATGAATTCAAAAGATATCACTCTAATGGAAGCAATATAATATGCACATGAAGCTGAGTGTCAAGTATGGAGGCAGGAAAAAAAAAAACAGACTTCCAGGGAAGCTGGGGGAGCTGTAAACCTATGATACAATTCCAACTGTGAGTTAAGGAGAAAGGGATGGAAGTTGGCTTGGAACTTTCCTAACCTCCTGTACTCTCCAATAAGATCCAGCATGATCACTGGGAAGTTCTCCAGCCAATGCTTCCCATGAGAAAATTTCTCTGTCTCTCAGGAATGGGTCAGTTCTTGACTCAGAATAGGCATTGGATTGCCTATTCTTGGTTAAAAAAAAAAGGTGATCATGAAGCCAGCTAGTAAAATAGGGAATCAATCGATGGATCTGGAAACTGGTAAGAATTTCAGGTGGATATTTATACCCCCAATATTTCTGCTAGAAGACCCTTGTTATATTTCTTCCACCCATAATGAGATTCCCCCTAGAAGCCAGGAGAAGCCCTGGATATTCTCCAGGGACATTATCATTGGGCCCACCCAAGGGATTGATATATGGGGTAATCAATCAAAACAGTAAAGACCTGGGACTCCTCCCATGCCATTAACAAAGGAGTGGAATAACTAAGGTTTACAAAGCAAGCACAAAAATCAAATAGCTCTCTCTCTCATCCTTCTTGGGTTCTGCACCCTGCTCTCACCATGTTCCCCCTGCATGGAACAATACTCAAGTAAAACCTGGGCATTTATAATCTAAAATGGGGAATTGTAGTCTACTAATCAGTGCTCTTTATCACTCTTCATCCACTTACTCTCTAACAGGTACCCATGATCTGTGCTTTTCTCCCACTTCTTTTCCTTCTCTACCTTAATAAATTACTGGCCTATCTAACCAGATGTGCTCAGAAATACATTTCTGCAGCATAAGTCAAGAACCTAGACAATATCCAGTAACAGTAGCATGGTAGTTGGGACCTTGGTTCTTTATGTCCCTGTAGTTCTTGGAAGAACGGGAGGTACATTCTCAGGGCCAACCCACCATTAATTGCTTTTTCTAAAGGCAATGTTTTTATTTGATTCACTGATGGTTTATAGAAGCAAACTTGTGATACCCCAGCAGTTACAATAATCCATATTTAACTGAATTGCCTTATTCCTTAATGTTGTGATATGGCTGATGGCCCAGAGTTGCCTTTTTCCTTAGGAATTGTTTAATGTAGAGAAGGAAGCTGTGCTTTTTTCCACTGGTTTCTCTCCATGTACAAAATTCTTTGTTTAGGCCTTTCCCCACATGGAAAATAGAATTGCTTGACTGCTGAATATGGGGGAAGGACTGGCCTTGCATATCATGAAGGCTGATATGACCCCCAGGAGGGGTTTCATAGAGTATGGCATTTTCCAATATGTAGATATTTTGCTGGCAGTGCAAGCTGCTTAGCTTTGTCTAGTTATAGGGTTCAGAATTTAAAAGTCTGTGCATAGAATCTACACTGACTTTTGACTTTAAAAAATGTGAGCTAATAAATGAATTTTGCTTGAATCACCCTTTTGTGGTAATCTGTAACACAGTAACAGAAAACTAATACAATGCACATTAGTAATCTGAATGGCTTATAGGCTTCAGTTTCTTCTAGAAGATGCAAATATGCCCATAAACATTTTCATGGAAGAGAAATTAGAAGCCATTGAGTTTAACTTCTGACCCAAAGAAATGCAAAAGAAATTACAGAAATGATTATTGTTATTTGGAGTAGACAGCTTGAGAGAAAACCTATTATTCTGTCTGCCTAATATGACCAAAATATTTTGGAACACTGAAATTGTTTTAAAATCACTTTGAGTCTTATAAGAAGAAAATCAGACTCTCTTAATAGATTCAGCTCAATTTTGATTGAAGTGCACAGGCCACTCACCAACTTTATTTACTCAGTCCTTAGGGAAATTGTATTTAGTGTATCCAAATTTCAGAATCTCATAACACCTAAAGATATAGTCACTTTTTGTGATGGTAATTTTTTGGCCATTGTCTTACACCAAGCAACATTCAGCAAAAGCATCCTCTTCTCACAAACACCAGCCACAGTCTTTAAAGAAACAAGAACTGAAACAAAAAACCTTTGCTATTCTGTTTCAAGTAGCTTCTTCCCTCCCTCCATCCCTTCCTTTCTTCCTTCCTTCATGGAAATTCAATGAATTTAACTATAAAACTTCAAAGGAGCTTAGTAAATCATCTGATCTTATGTTAAAATTTCAGATTTATATTCACTTATAAAATAATAATTATACTAAGAGAGAGACAGAAATGACCCAGGAGTAGTAAAAGATAGAAAAAATATGGTACATCTGGAACAATATTTAAAGATATGATGTCAAGATGTATTATCACAAGAGGGATTTTCAGAACAATTTTATAGGAACATGTAATTTTTAACTATAGAGGCATTTAGTAAAATGGAAATAAATATATTACTACAGGCTAAAAGTGGTTTTCTGCATATATATTTTGGGTGTAAATTCATATGTTATTCTTGTGATTTTTTTGTCTTTCAAATTATCTAATATACCTGCAGGACATCGAAAAAATTTCAATGAATCCTATTATAAAAGAGAAATGTGCTGATTTTCACATTCAATATCCTGTCAATTTACAAGACTTGTTTCTGTTCTCTATCATGATTACTTAATTTATATCTATACAGTAGCTCTTTTACACACAAAGAGGAATGAGCATCCATGCCACAGCCCCTGATCCCAGAGCCTTTGTGAGGCATGTCTAGCTACTTTTCTCATAGAATTTCACATAAGGCAACATTCTACCTTGTGTCACTGGGATCTCCCATTGGTTATGTGCACCCCAAGACAGCACAGTCTATTCTGGTACCTGCAACCCCATCCTTTACAGGAAGCCCACATTCTTTGAAGGCTATAGCAGGCATTGTAGATTATGAGTAGTCTCCAAATTGACCTGAACAAATTTTGGGTTTAAAGAAGCACAGATGACCTAGAGAATAAGAAAAACCTCCATGCTTAGTTATGATGTTTTGGAGGATTATCATGAATGTGCTCCCAAAAGAGTCTCCTGTCAACTCCAATTTATTCTGAGCCCAGCAATCCCAAGTCACAATCCAAATGCTGACTCAGGTCATCTCTAGCAATCAGAAACTCAGGCACAGTTTAGGCTTCTATTGCCTTATACAAATATGTAGATAACACCCATGTTATTTTTTAAATTTTATTTCAGAGTGAGAATCTTGGTACTCTCAAAGAGAACTGATGTCAGAAGGGCCAGTGACTCCCAGGTCTGCCCATGATGTATGGCATGATTCGTGTATTTGTTACATTCTTCTATAAATTTTGCTTGCCATCTCTTTTACTGTTTATTTTCCCCAGAAAGGTTCCCTTTAGGTATTGCTTATATTTGTTCCAGGAATCAAGATATTGCCTTATTTATCTGTTCCATTGTGCAGCTGTCCAACTAGCCAAATCTCTGGAAGAACTATTCCCTCAGAAAAATGGTTAGCACAGGCAAAGATAAATGAAATTAATTCCTATTGTGGTAGTTGCCAGTAAGGTCTTACTGCTTCTCCAGAAATTCACACAAGCTGAGGCTTCACAGTGTCCCATTGTCCACTCCCCTGAATCCAAGTAATCTAGACCAAGTGAAGAAAAATTACCTAAAATTCAAAAATCACTTTGGCCAGGAAACAAAGACTTTACAAAAACAAAAATAGTGCAAGTGAGTAAAAAGGACTTCACCAGATGTTACCATCCTCAGAGACAAACTCACTGCATAATGCCACCTATCCCTGCTGTGATAGATAAAAGAAAAGTGAATTTCTGTCATTTTGGGTTTCACATTTTTGGATCTCCTTGACATAGCATCTTGAATTTTTCTCTATTATTCAGTCCTAAATTATTTACTTTTTATATTCTCCTTAAACAAGGAGAATAAAACAAGGGAAAGTATTCAAAAATCAATGGCAGTATTTCAAGCCAAATGTCAATTACTAATCTTGTTAATTCCATAATACATAATGTTGCAAATGTCACCAACAGGATAATATCCTGGCTGCTAACATTGCCCAGTTCCAGGATATGTAAGAGTCTTACATCATACTTTGCTGAACCATCAGGTGGGGTATAGGATGTGGGAAAATGCCAGTCAGTGAAGCAGCATGATTGTAAATTTCCCCAAATTCCTAATGAAATATATGAATAAGGCAATGAACAACAGCTGTTGCACCAAGACTGTGTTTGCTGAGGGAAAGCAGAACCAGGCAGCTTAGAAATTTAAAACCCACTGGTGTCCTCTATGCTGACACCTTAGACAGCACATTCTCAGCCACATAATCCTTGACAAGACAGGAAGAGAAGTGCTCAGGAGACATGAGACTGTACAGGGAGAAAGATGCTGCTTCTCACCAGTACATGCAGCAACTCCCACAGGCCATCCATTCCCAGATCATCAACTCTGGACATTGAATGACGTCCTGCTTGGTCTTTAAACCTTGGAGTAGAGGCTTATCTCTGACATGAAAGATTTGAGTCTATTTCTTCTTCTGTCCATTAGAGTGAGACTTTTAAATACTCAATCTACCAAGTGGAATTTAATGAAACACTTAGGAAATGATCATGTTAATTTTTACTGAAATTTTCACTCTTAAAAATCCAAATCTATTAACAGCTATGTCATATAGCTCTGTTTTAAATTTGCTGACTGCCATAGTTTTTAAAAGAAGTTGTAGATTACAGAAAAGTTACATAAATAATATAGGGGATTCCCATATACGCTGCCCCTCCCCCTCACATTTGCCCTATTAATAACATATTTCATTAGTGTGGTACATTTTTACAATCGATGATCACATGTGGAAGCATTGCCATTAAGCATGGTCTAGAGTTTATATAATGGTTTATACTTTGCACCACACATTTTTTTAGGTTTTACAAAATGTATAATGGCTTGTATATCATGCAAAACAATTCCAATGCCCCCAAAATTCTATATGTTCCATCTCTTCTTCCTTCCCCCTTCCCTCAGAACCCTTGGCAACCAATATCATTGTATCAATGTTACAAGTGCTTTCATAACTACAATAATACTAAGTTTATTTTGATCCATGGTTGCATTCCCCCCTTAAGTTTGTTCCTTCCTCAATCTTGCGGATTTTATGATGGTGATGCCCACTCCACTTCAGATTGAGAGAGGGCTTAGATAAGTGTTCCTCTCTTCATTAAAAGTGAAAAAAATAGGTACAGTTTGGATGATAATTGTATGTTCACTCTCCTATGAATAAATTGCAAGAATGAATAAATTGTGGTATTCATGAAGGGAAAGACACACAAGTCAATGGATCAGAGTAGAGTGCATGCAGGTAGAGCCTAAACAAATATGCCAAACAACCTTTTTTCAAAAATACTAAATCTATTAAATTCAGGAGGGATACGTTTTTTATGAGAGAAGTTGTGTATATATAAAACATTCATGTATAATGTGCATAATTCCCATTCGTCACCCCGCCACCTACATCTGGAATTGTTGTGGAACATTTGTTACAAATTGTGAAAAAGCATCATCAAAATATTACTGCTAACTATAGCCCATAGATTAAATTTTGTGTATTTTCCCATAAATCATCCTATTATTGACACCATGTATTTTAGTCTGCCAAGGGCTACTCATGCAAAGTACCAGAAATCTGTTGGCTTTTATAAAGCATATTTATTTGGGGTAAAGGCTTACTGTTGGAAGGCCATAAAAAGTCCAACTCAAAGTTGCTTTCTCACAGTGAGTTACCACATGTTGAAGCAAGCTGTTGCCAGTCTCTGGCCTCTGCCTTCCCCCTCTGTGCTTCCTTCTCCTCTTGGGGCTCTGCTGCTCTACTGCTTCCCAATTTCCAATTCAGCCTGGCCTAGGGACCCCTGTATCATTCTTTGCTGCTTTTCCCATTCTCAGCTGTAAGCTGTCAGTCAAAATAACTCATCTCTCTCCGGGGATTCAGCTGTTTGAGTCTTGTTCTTTCTGTCACATCATGTATTATTACTGTATCTTTGTTATAGTTCATGAGAGATCATTCTCATATTTGTACCATTAACAACAGTGAATCATCCAGCACAAGGTTCAGTGTGTTACACAGTCTCCTGGCTTATATGATCCATCTGAACTGTACATTCAGGGCTTCATGTGAGTTTGGTGCTCTCATTGCCTCAGTCAATTTTAGAACATTTTATTCACCCCAATAGAAAAAGGCACATACACCCTTACAGCCCCAATTGTTAAACCTTAGAATTTATGTAGTGCTATTTTAGCCATTGATGCAAGAATATTATGAAATTACTGTTAACAGTATTCCATAAGTTATATTAATTGTACTTTCCCAATGTATCATGATATTCTTTTTTCTTTCTTTCTTTTTCTCTTTCTTTTTTCTTTCTTTTTTTTTCACTTACTTTTTTTCTTTCTTTTTTAATAAGGAAATTCTAAGTTTACAAAAATATCATGCATATTATAGAGGATTTCCATCAGCACCTTACAGTGATATAAAACCTTTGTTACAAAGGATATATGAACATCATCATATTAATGCTGTTATATTTAGTACAAAGCTTATATTTGGTGTTTTGTTTTTTCCACAAACCATCTTCTTATAAACACCATGTATCAGTATAGTAGACTTGTTATACTTCATGTGAGAAGGTTCTCCTATTTGTAATGTTGTCCAAGGTCCATCATCCACCATGGGGTTCAATGTGTTGTTTAGTGTTTATTATTTAGTGTTTATTTCACTCAACATATTTTCTTCACTTTTCATCCATGCTGTCATCTTCATCCCTATTTCATTTCTTCTTACAGCTGAATATCATATGCTTTACCACATTTGTTTATCCATTCATCAGTTGATGAATTTTGGCAATTGTGAATAGTGCTGCTATGAACAACCACATGAAAATGGCAGGCTGTATCCATGTTTTCAGTTTTTGTCAATATTTTACTCATAATGATATTGCTGAATCATATGGAAGTTCTATATTTAGCTTCCTGAGGAACTGCAATACTGTTTTCCACAGAGGCTGCACCATTCTACATTCCAACAAACATTGAAGAAGTGTTCTTATTTCTCCACATCATCTATAGTACTTTTGTTGTTTTCAGGGTTTTTTAATTATGACCTTTCTATAAACTGTGAAATGATACTTAATTGTAGTTTTGATATGCACTTCCCCAGTAGCTAGGCCATTAAACACCTTTTCATGTGCTTTTTGATGACTAGAGCCTCATTCTGTCATATCCAAAAGGACAGTGTAAAGAGTTATCAGCTCAGTTATCCAGAACTTCAAGCAGTTCATCTAGATATTGACATTGCTGGAAAGAGTAATAGCTACAGGGAGATTTGTAAACACATTCATGAGCTGTGGCCAATGGTTTGGCTGGATTGTTAGGAATTTGGTAGGAACACTGTTGGAAAACTGATGACATGGACATCAATGGGAGAATAATGTATATAGACACTTATGACTGGACAAAATAAAGATATTAGCATCCTAAGTGGGTGCTCACAGAAGAGATCTTATCAGAGGAGAATTTTAAAAATCAAATTATTAGGATGATCCATTATCTGGGCACAAGTCTGTCTCTTTCCACAGTCTTCATTCCTCAGTGGACAAAATGAAAAATATGGCAGTGATGGATGTTATGGAGGGTCTCAGCTTGCTTATGGTTAATGGAATATGAAACTGGTAGGGAAAGAAGGTTGTTAAAAACAACAATTGCAACCATACAAGTCAAAGAAATGAACAATACAATTTTTTGAGTATTTCTTCCTTCATATGTGAAGAATATGTTTGTGTGTATACCTTTGCTTGTCTGGCTCTGTTATCATAATCATATAGCATAAGTTGTACTAACTTTAAATCACAGTATTTAAGATAAAGTACATCAAGGATGTCTTTAGGAAATATCACCAAGATCTTAAATTATCTCCTGGGGAAAGTGTTATTGAATTGTGGATTGTACACAGAAGAGTGGATAATGCTAAGTGGAAGTTTGGGGAAGCAGATGTGGCTTAACTAATTGGACTCCAATCTACCATATGGGAGGTCCCATGTTCAATTTTTGGGGCCTCCTAGTGAAGGCAAGCTGCTGCACATGGGCAGAGAGCTGAGGGCCCATGTGGCACAGAAAGCTGATGACCTGCATGGTGCAGAGAGCTAGCACAGCAAGATGACAGAATGAAAGGAGACAAGCAGACACAGAAAAACATGCAGCAAATGGACACAGTGAGCACAAGTGGCAAGGGGACATAAATAAATAAATAAATAAATAAATATTATTTTTTTAAAAAAATGAAGTTTGGTGTTATTGGATTTATTTGGAGGTTAAGCATGATTTATGGAGATGAATATGTGTTCTGAGTTAATAAGGAGTGGACTGTGATTGCTCATTTTAGGTGTCTGGTTGAGTAGATTGTGATGCCAAGTTGTTTATTCAAACATATTCTAGATATTGCTGTTGTAATGTATTGTAGAAGAGATTAATATCTACAAGGAGTTTACTTTAAGTTGAGGATATTACCCTTGATATTATGGGTGGACCTCATCTTATCTGTTAAAAAAAACTCAAGGAAATAAACAAAAAAGCAAACTGTGGTTTCCAGACATAAAAGAAATTCTGCCTCAAGCCTTTGTCCTCTGGTCTCTGGATTTCCAGCCTGCTGGCTTCCCTAAATATTTGGAATCATTGCTTCAACACCACTCTTATGTAATTTTTTACCCTACAGAATATCACAATGATCTATGGAATTCAGTCTTGCCAGCACAATCACTTATGCAATTGCTTCAGAGGAAATTTCTTTTATTCATATGTTTATATAACATATTTCTGTTTCTCTGGAGATCCCTTATAAACAAACTCATACAGACAATTGAGAGAAATATAATCAATATTTAATAATTCTTTTCTTAGGAATTGATAGCTATAATTACACCCTCAGATGATCTCCCACAAGCAAACCCACCTTACTCAACCACAAACACCTTCACGCAAACCCTAGGCAGTTCTCTCTCCCAACATTCATGGTAGAAAAATATGGAGGAAATTCTGTTTGTTCATGTAGATTAGATGCCACTGTGTCTCTGCTAATTCCAGGTGCCCACACTTTCTGGTGAGCACTGAAAAATTTCATATATGGCATCCTCAAGAATGTTATCAGTTTGTGGTAACAAGAGTGATTTTCAATTTTGGTTTCTAATCAGGAGTGAGTGGGGTATGTCAGGAGGAGATTACCTTTCCCCCACCCTCAACACACACATAAGCACCTAGACTGTTCAGATGTGTAGTTTAGGAACAAGAGAAATCCTGGCACCAGGACCTCCTGAGGACGATTAACTGTTTGTGTGAAAGACGTGAAAAAGAACTGAGTAAAACATAAGTTTATTCTCACGGTAAGCTTTAAAATTGCTTGCAGGGGAAATACCTGAAAAATCTTACTTTGATTTAGAGATGGCTAAAGATATTACATGTGCATACACATGCATATATAAAATGGGCTCAAAAATCATATCCTCTGATATCCATTCCTTCAGTAAACCTCTAGCAACCTTCTCTTTATTATTCTGTCGACTGTTAGTTGGTTACCCTTTCTTTGGTAAAAATGGATTGCACAAATTAACCATTGCTAAGATGGTTCCTACGTTTATTGCTGTTTCCTTTTATATTAA
This sequence comes from Cabassous unicinctus, assembly GCA_029593785.1. Lineage (NCBI taxonomy): Eukaryota > Metazoa > Chordata > Mammalia > Cingulata > Chlamyphoridae > Cabassous > Cabassous unicinctus. The sequence continues at coordinate 5,304 of JAQZBX010041978.1, read as the reverse complement.
TGCAAAAACAACTTTTTGTACTTTGTTTTGGTTTAGAACCAGAAGATTCAATAAAACACACAGATTATTATAATCCTGGATTTCCATCTAATGAATTTACAAACCTAGTAATGCTCTGCCCCGAGAGTGGGCACCTCATTTGTTATTCTCATGCCCCACACTGGAGGCTGTGTAACCCTTAATGAAATTGAGAAGATTGAGAAAATCATCTTGACTTTTTCTTGCTTGGAGACCAGGAAGCCAGTGATGGAATGTCCCAGTGCATGAGCCTTGAGTTAATACTCAAATGAATAAATGTCTTTCCAAGTGCTTTGATATGCAATTGTCCACCAAATGTGCGAATGTGATTCTCTCTTGCCTGTTCTGTTTTATATCTAACATTTTTGATTTGGGGGATTGATGTCTGCTGGCAATGGTTACATAGTTGAAATTATTGGCTCTTTAGCCAAATAATATTGATTAACATGTTATTCCTACACATCTAGATTATGTAGTGTATGCACTTCCTGAAATTTTCATCTTTTCTCTGAACCCATGTATTTATTGCCCCAGGGATGCACTCACATGAAGTCTGAAAATGCACATGATCACCACCTCCTCTCAAAGGAAGCTGCTCATATCCAGGGCACAGTCAGTGTGTCTATCCATTGAATTATGCCATGGACTTGAATCTTATTTAAATTAAAATGATGGCAATTCTGTATCATAAAACTATCAAACAATGTAAGATTAATTGGGTTCATTAACTATTGCAGTAATCAGAGTTCATGACAATGACTATTATGATAAATATAGAGACATATTTCCTAGTAACAAAGGGGTCAGTTAGTCAAGAAAAACACAGCACCAACTGCATATGATGCCAATAATGACACTTTACATTACATGAAAGAAAAAACTGACAGTTCTACAGGAATGAAATCTAAAATTATAGTTAGAAATTCTATTTTCTCAATAATCAATAGAAGTCAATAGAATATTAGGCAAAAATACAGGCAAATATATAAGGGCTGAACAACATTTTTGATAGATTTTACCTCATTGTCATTGTGGGAATATAATTAAAACACACAAATGATAACAATATGAGGCTATTTATTCAGCCCTTGAAACCTGCAGTCAGACACTATCACTTGTAGTTGGCAAGTGTTTCTTCTATCAATTGGATTAAATTAGCCTTTTTTTATGATATATGTTATCATATCTATTGATTTAATATTTATTTGCTCTTTTATTAACCTTTTTATGGCTGCTATAAGAATTACAATAAGCAGTTTCAAATCATCTCATTCTACCCTTATATATTTTAAATCACTTCATGTATGTGTAAAGATACTAGGACAGCATGTTTCCAAATCCTCCCTTTCCTCCCTTGCAGACTTGTTTTCATCCAATTTCTTTTATGTATGTTATAAACATACAGAGGTTAATAATCATTATTACTTGCATTAAATAATTAAATTATAAAGCAATTAACATGGGGAAATATTAATTTGACCTCCATTGATTTAATGTTTTCACTTTGTTTACATATCTTCAAATTTCTGATATACAGAACACTCATTTCTGAAAAACACCTTTTAGTATTTATTGAAGTGTGGGTATGCTTGAAAGAAATTCTCCAGGATCTGCCTATCTGAGAAATTCCAAAGTCTTTTCACTGAGTGTAGAAATCTGGGTTATTTTTCTTTTTCCTTCCTAATTAAATTACATTCCATCTTGTTTCCATGGTTTTGATGACCAATCTCTTGTAATTAGTTTCCTTGTTCCTCTGTTAGTAATAAATCAGCATCCAAAACCACTCATTGTCTTCCACACTTAATATTTGTGTTTCAGCAGTTTTAGTATATTCTGTCTCTCTCTCTCCCCCGTCTCTCTCAGTGTGTCTGTGTGTTAACCATTGTTGTGGCTAAGATTTTTAAATCTGTAATTTGGTGTCTGTCTCTAAATTTAGAAAAATTTTAACCAATATCCCATCAAGTGTTTCTTTTCTCTGGTTCCATATTTTTTATCCTTTTGGCTCTGATTATACCTACATTAAACTATGAAATATTGGCCCAGAGTTCTAAGAGATCTACTCTCTTTTACAAAGTTTCAAATTTTTACTTTTTTTCCATTTATATAATGTATATTGGCCTAAGTTTTAAAAACATTTTTTTTTTATTTTGTGGCCTATGCAATAAATCTCCTTAAAAAGGCATTAATCATTACTGTTCATATGTTGCTTTTCTGTATTGCTTTTGTTTGTATTTAATTTGTTTTAATAAGTGTAATATTTCTGCTGAAGTTGCCTGTCTAATCTGGTCATCTGTGTATATTTTCCCTTTTAATAAAGATATTAATGCATTAATCATAATTGAATTAAGTTCTTTGTTTTATACTTTAATTCAAATATTTACATCACATATTAAAGTCATTCTACTTTTTTATCCATTTTGATTGCTCTCTTGGACTTTTATTTTCCCCAACATTTTTGTGGAATTCAAGCAGTAGTGGATATTATTGTATTATTTTATTTTTTTCCTTATTAATTTTTATTACAATTCTTTTTTTCTGCTTATGTGACCACAACCAACCCTTCTTTGTGGGTGTTTGTGAGTCTAGTGAAAGTTTATTTGGAGTTTATTGTTGCCATGTGTTCCTGAATTGAATTTTTTTCTGCTTTAACACAAGAAATATTAGTTTCTTCTAGGGTATCTTGTTTTGTCTCCCTGCTTGGATTGTGATCTGTTACTTGAGCCCCAAGTTGAATGCTGCCTTCATGTTCCTAATGGTTGTCAATGAGGTGGAGGAGGTTGGGCTAAGAGGGAGCACTCTCTGATCTCCTGACTTATTCTTAAGTTTGCCTTGTAAAGCTGAGTCTGGAGAGTGGCTGTCCATGTGTCCCTTTCCAGAACAGAGGCAGATCTGGAGCTAAAATGAATTACCGTCCCCAAGTGTCAAGTGTTGATTTTGCCATCTCTTCCCCCCCACAGAGGTAATGGTTTCCTTCCTGCAGAGTCCTCTGCTATTTGTCTTGCCCTTCCTTGGAGATAAGGCTTTTATTCCTGAGGCAAGACACAGGAGGTGGTGAGAGAGTTTTGAATAGAATGGATTCACTTTCCAGTTTCTAGGGGATTTACATTTACCTGTGCACACAGGATACAGGATTGAGATTAGTACAGTGCATCTGCAAATGGACAGCCTGAGAGGTGAGGACAGGGTGATATATTACTGTCTGAGGCACACAGTGAGGGGAAAGCAGTGTGAGCACAGACTGAAGTTTTCCATGCAGAGTGGTCTCCAGGAGGTGCTTAGGACTCCATAGCTCCAGGATCATTTGAGAACAAAGACAAAAGAGGGTGAATTTTTCATTGGAAGTTTCATTTAAAGGTCTGCATTCTCCCTTCTCTCCCAGTGAACAGTTGTTTTAACCAGTGATCATTTTCCCTGAGGATAGGTGGACAGTCCAGGAACTGAGAGCAGAGTGAGGAGCTTTGATGCCCATGGGCTCTGTTGGAACCCACAGAAGTCTGGCAAGGGGCTGTAGAGCTGGCCAGTTGCAACAGCCTTTCTGACCACAACAGTAGCTCAGACACCCATGGCCAGGATGCCTGTGAAGGAGATTTCCAGCTGCCATTTACAACCAAGAATACAAATGCTCAGAACCAGATAATGGAAGCCACAGTGCATGGAAGTCAGAAGGAGCCCAGGTCCTCTGGTCCCTGCAGGGTCAGCAGGAATAACCTCTTGGGATCTGAGGACCACTAAGCCCAAGGGTCTGGTTGAGGAACAGATGCATAGGCAGGGGCAGGAGTCACTCAGGACCACAGAGTCCAAGGACCAGGACCAGGGGCAAATGAGGAGAGACCTAGGACTACCAAGCACCAGGGCCAGGTTGAGAGGCAGGTGCATTAGAAGGTAAGGAAGTGTATTAGTCAGCCAAAGAGGTGCTGATGCAAAACACCAGAAATCTGTTGGTCTTTATAAAGGGTATTTATTTGGGGTAGAAGCTTACATTTACTAGGGCATAAATCATAAATTTCTTCCTTCACCAAAGTCTGTTGCCACGTATTGGAGCATGACAGATGTTGTTTGCCAGGGTTCAGGCTTCTTGGGTTCCTCTCTTCCCAGGGATCCATTTCTCTCTTGGCTTAGCTCCTCTGTTTCTTCCACAAGGTCAGCTGTAGTCTATGAGGCTGTCTAGGCTTTGCCTCTCTCCACAAGGCCAGCTGTAAACTGTCAAAATGGCTTGCCTCTCTTCTGCCAGGGCCTTCTCTCCAACATCAAAACCCCAACATCAAAACTGCTCCAACTCTGTCCTTTGCAATGTCTTTTATCCTTCAGACACCACCCACCAAGGGGTGGGTCGCAACACCCTACTGATGTGACCCAATCAATGCCCTAATCATAACTTAATAACTGATTTACAGATCAGTTTACAAGCATAATCCAATATCTATTTTTGGAAGTCATTACATCAAACTGCCAAACTGCTATACTCCACTCTCTGAATTCCAAAAATACTTTGCAATATTCAGAAAACCTTAAATCAGTAACAGTATAAGTACAAAATCATATCATAATCAGTTTAAAGAAATACAGTTTGTCTTTGGGCAAAATATCATCTACTGTAAACCACTGAAACTTAAAAAACCACTTAACTGCTTCCAATAAACAAATGGAAAGTCAAAGGATAAACATTTTCTTTACCATAAGGAGAAATTGGGAGGATAAACATGAGTCATGGGTCCTCTACAGTTCAGTAAAACTTCAGGGCATCCTCCATTTGATTTCAAAGTCTGACAGTCATTCTTAAGATGATGGTTTCTTCTCCTTGGAGCCACATGGGGACCCACCCTTTGCACAGGCCTGTCCAATGGCCATTTTCTTTTTTCCACCCTCATCAAGCATACGGGTGTCACCAAACTCCAGACCGCACCCTCCAAGAGTGTTGGTGTGATTGCCACACCTTACCCAATCTTTGGGTTAGAGTTCTAACTCCCCTCGTACAGTGAGGTGAAGACAACATTCCTCCTAAACTTTGGCTTACAGGCTGAACCCTCTCAGAGCAATGATTTGACCACCTGGACTTCCCTAAACTTTGGCATAGAAGCTCAACCCTCACAGAGTAATGAGTTGACCACCTGGCCTTCCATAATCCATGGGGGACAGGTCCACCCCTCTCAGACCTATGGGGTGCTGACCATAACTGTCATAATCCTTGAGGAATATGCTCCACCCTCCCTGCACCCTGGGTCAGCAAAAATCTTCCTGAACATTAGGTGGGAACATCCACCCTGTTCAAATGCTGGGGCAAACAAA
>JAQZBX010041977.1:0-22175 GCA_029593785.1 Cabassous unicinctus | reverse complement strand
CTCATAGACAGTTCTTATTTTTGTCTGACCCATATTCAAATTCACTAATGCCTCTTCAACTCTGTCTAATTTGTGATAATTCATCTATTGAAATCTTAGTTTCGGCTATTAAGTTTTTCAGTTCTATATGCAGAAAATGTTGAGCAAAAAAAAGGGGGGAGGATAATATGTGGGTAACTTTAACTTATCATTGACCTTATACTATTAGCAATAGGAATAATCATGTCATAGCCATAATAATAATTATGCCCTTAATATATGTAGCAATTAAATAAATAACAATTTAGCTTATAAGACAAGAGTAAGGTAAACAGAATCAAAGTGTTCTAAGGCTCTTGCATCTGGAAAAGGTTATAAGGACCAGATAATGTTAGATATCGATCAGACAAATAGGGTAACTTTTTTTTTTTTTTAGTTACCCGGGACCTCACATGTGGGAAGCCAGCATTCAGCCACTGAGCCACATTGGCTTTCCTGAGTTGGTTTTATTGTTTGTTTTGCTTGTTGTTTGTTTTTGTTTTCTCTAGAGGCACCAGGAACCGAACCCAGGACCTCCCATGTGGGAGGCGTGTGCTCAACTGCTTGAGTCACAGCTGCTCCCTGATGGTAACCTTTTGAACAACAAAATAAAGAATGTTACAATGGTATATATCTTCTAAACCACTAGGGGGAAAACATGGAATAAGAAAAGAAATAATGAAAGTATACAATCAACCCACAGGAAATCAAGAAAGGACAAACAGAAAGGAAATAGTAATATGATTCAAACCCAAATATTTCAATAATTATATTAAATATAAATGCTCCTGTTAAAAGGTAAAGATTGTTGGAGTGGATTAAAGAAAAAACGAAAAGCTCTAAGAAGCTTATATGAGACATATCTAAAAATAAGAGGTAAGAAAGCCTATAAGAAAAAGATACACCATGCTCACAATAACCAGAAGAAAATTGGTATGGCTATATTAATAACAGGCAGATAGCAAAGGAAGACAGACCATTACACCAGGCCCTTGATATTGGTAGTTGTAATTATGAACATTTTCTAGTGAAATTGAAACCTAGCCAAGTATTATATATTACCTAAGACTTACCTCTTGAAAGGCTTCTTGTTGCTGAAATGTGGCTCCTCTCTAAGCCAAACTTGGCATATAAACGCACTACCTCCCCAGTGTGGAATATGACTCCTGGGTATAAGCCTCCCTGGCACCAAGGGATTATTACCAAGCACCAACAAGCAAGGAATCTGGAAAAAGACCTTGACATAAAGGGGGAGATATTAAATACAAATGAGTTTTTATGGCTAAGAGACTTCAAAGTGAGTCAGGAGGTTATTCCAGAGGTTATCCTTATGCATGTGTCAGCAGGATCTCATTGACTCCCATGTAAACAGTGCCTCAAACTATGAGGGCTCTAGAAACATCTAGACACTAGAGGCAGGGCAGATAATCTTAGGAATTTGGCACCCTGTCAATGGGTCTTACTTTGGAATATATGCTCCCCAATGTAACAGAATTAGACTCATTTATAATTTACCTACACATGGCTCTTCTGCCCCTTTTATTTGAATCTATAATTAGCACTATACTTGTTAAATATATGTCCCAGAGACTTAAATCTTTAGTCTGTTCATGTGCCAGCTGAGCCCTGAATCTCAGCAGAATTGCAATACCTACTCACCAGTTCATTGGACTCACCCAGGACACCTAACAAAAGGATGATGATGGACAATGTCCATCCCAGGAAGCATAGAATGTCTGCAACTGCAAGCAATAAAGTTTTTCCATCTGCCTCATGCAAACTAAGCCCTCTCTCAAACGGAGACAGGGTGGGTATCACAATCCCAAAATCATCAAGATTGAGGAAAGAACAAACATAAGGGTGGGAAGTAACTATGGACTAAAATAGACTTATGATTGGTTATCAGTGGAAGAACTTGTATCCTTGATATAAAGGCAGTGGCCACTAGAGGTTCTGAAGGGAGGGAGAAGGAAGAATAGGTACAACATGGGGGCATTTTTTGGAACATTGGAATTGTCCTGCATGACATTGCAATAATGGATACAAGCCATTAAACATTTTTGTCATAACCTATAAAATTGTGTGGGGCAGTGTAAACTATAATGTAAACTATAGTTCACAATTAACAGCAATGCTTCAATATGTGTTCATCAATTGTAACAAATGTACCACACTAATGAAAGATGTTGTTAATGTGGGAAGGTGTGGAAGAGGGAAGGGGTGGGGCATGTGGGAATCCCCTATATTTTTTATGTAACATTTATGTAATATAAAGCTTCTTTAAAAATAAAAAAATACATATAAAAAAATAACAGGCAGAGTAGACTCTAAGACAGAAAACATTACTAGAGATAAAGAGGAGCGCTTTATAATAATGACCCCTTTTCAATACACTGGGAACCTATAACAATTCTAAATTTATATGTATACTATAACATAGCCTAAGAGTGTGTCAAAAATTGGCAGACTAAGAGGAGAAACAGAAAACAAATAAGTCTACACTCATAGTGGGAGATATTACCATATCTCTCAGTAGGCTACAGAACAAGGAGACAAAATCATCAGTAAAGACATAGAAGACTTAACACAATTATTAAAGCTGACCTAAAGGACATATGTTAAACTTTATACCCAACAATTGTGATTACACATTATATTCAAGTCTGAAACATTTACGAAAATTGATCGCATGTTGAGCCATGAATTGCTTAATTGAGAGTTAAAATGTATTCAAAATATATCTAGCATCTGACTACTTTTTTATCCTTCTAGTCCTATTCCCCTGGTCTGGCATCATCACCTCTAACATAGATTAATTACAATAGCCTCATAACTGGTATTCTGCTTTTAGCAAGCAGCCAGTATAGTCTTATTAAAGTTCCTATCTCACCCAGCACAAAGGTCAAGACCCTGGCAATGGCCTAGAAGCCCCACTGATCTGGTTCTCAAAAATACCTTTCTGACATTCTTTCCCCTTTCTCACCCCACTCCCTTTACACACTCTGCTTCAGCCTCACTGGCCTCCTTGCTAAGGGAACATGCCAGGAACATTCTTATGTTTGTATTTTTCACTTGTTTCCTCCACTTGCAAAGCTCTTCCTCCAGATGCCCACATGGCTCCCTCTTCTATCTCCTTCAAGTACTTACTCAAATGTCACCTTCCCAGTGAGGCCTTCCAAGACCAACCTACTGCACCCATTTAGCTTGTAAGCTAAATGAAGTAGATATGTTTGTCTCTTGTTCACTGCACTACCGACAGTACCTAGAACAGTGTCTGGTAGTAGGCACAGAGAACATTTTTTGAATGAATAAATATTAACAACAACTGCTAATATAAGAGTAATGTGAATATGTTCCATTTGAAAAGAGGAAAACACAGTGAATAAAATACATCAATTCAAAAGATGGCAAGAAGAGTAGAAATTAAGCATAAAAAGTAGCATAAACAGAAAACACTAAATGAGATGATAGAAATAAAATCTAATTTATCATTAATGACAGTGAATGCAAATAAAATTAAACCCATTAGGTATAAGACAGATTATTAAATTGGATAAAAGAAACCATAATCTGGCTATGTGCACTTTATAAGAGACACATCCCAAACTTAAAACTCAGAAATATGGAAAGTAAATGCATGGGTAAAAGAGACATTCCATGAAAATACTAACAACAAAAATCTAGATTAGCTATATTAATATTAGTCAAAAATTTTAAGCAAAAAAGCCCTTATGAGTGTTATTATATCATGATAAAAACTTTGCTTCACCAGGAAAATATAATAGCATTAAGAATAAAATGTTAAATTTATATGTATTTAATAATACATATCAAAATATACAAACAAAAATGGACAGATCTACAGGAAAAAAATTAGCAAATCCTCATATAAGAAAATTTTAATACACTTCTCTCAATGATTGATAAATATAAACAGATAAAAAGTATTAACATTTTCTCTAAGGACATATCAATCCTGCATCCAACAATTATGAAATCCACTCTCTTTTCAAGCACACATGAAAAATTTATAAAAATTTGCCAATTATTTAGCCATAAAGTGGATCTCAACAAATATCAAAGAGGTGGTTCATAATCCGTATTCTATTAACACAATGAAATTCCGGCAAATTAGGAAAAAAATATACTTGTAAATTAGAAGGAGGTTTTTTTTTTTAATTTAACACTTCAAAGAGGAAATCAAGATAAATGAAAATTTCTTTGTGCAAATGGGCTCAAAGAATTTAGTCCATTAATTATCATTTTATCATTCATTATAATATAAAAATGAAAACAAAAACAAAGAACCTAAATGTCCATCAATAGAGCTCTGGTTTAATGAATTATAGGTCATCTATCCAGACTATATACTCTGTAGACATTAAAGAGAATGAGTTAAAATTTTAAAAATGAATTAGATTTGTATGTGCAAATATGGAAAGATCTCCAAATTTTACTAAATGTGGCGAAAAGTTGCAGAACAGTATGTATACCATGATTCAATTTTGCATACAAAATACCTGGAAGGTGACAGGCCAAACTATAGGAGTACTTGTATCTGCAGTGTAATTTTGGATATATAGGAATATGGAGGGGAATTTTTAATTTTATGTTTTATATCTACATACTGCTTAAGTAGTTTACCATTCACATGCTTCACATGCACTTTTTCCATAGAAAAATGCTATTTTAAAAAACGAGAATATCTGATTTTTACTTGATTATTTCACACTCCAACCCAGTTGTGTTTTTAAATCCATTTCATAGATAGTACAGCAAGATGATCTAAAGGTAAGCTGTGAGTCATTTAGCTTCAATGGGAATTCCCAGAGGGATCAACTAGTAACCATTTTTAGCTAATGAGTCTAAACTTTGCTTCAGGCTGAGCTTTCCGGGAATCAGGACGGACTCAGCTGCCCCCTGGGCTTCCAGGTCCTACATCAGCATCCCATCAGCCACCTTCACCCAGCAGCCCTTCTGAACAGCTAGACCTGAGGATCCTTTGTTAGGAAGGCACTTTTAGCACTATATTAGTCGTGGAGGGAGCTTCTGTGAAGAAATGATTGTGCAGCTATGCTAGGGGCAGGATACTAGTTCTGTTACTCCTTTAGAATTTGAAGTTTGCAAGTTTTCCTGTTCTTTGTCTCTTTATGGGTGTCACTAAGGGATAAGAGCAAAAATGGTGTCAAAGTTCAGAAAAGCTTTCTGAAGTCTTCATATGCAGAGGCTGTTGAGACCTGGGCTTATGTATTTCACTTTCTACACACAAAAAAAGTCTTAAATAGAAAAGCAATGTCAGCTCACATGATTGGACAGTTGTGGCACTTTTTCTCTTTCATGAATTTCTCCTAAGCTCAGACGCATGCCCACCAAGTCAGAAAAAGCAGGATGCATTCTGCGCCAGGAAGAGACAGAAACATGGTAATGCTTTCTCTTAGTACTCTGATGGTTTTCTCTGTCCCTAAATTCCCCGTGTAAGACTCTTCTCCCTTTAATTTCCACCATTCTTCCTCATTCCCTCATCAGGCACTTTCTCTCCCTTTCAGTCCTCTCATCTTATCTATGCTCTCCTGGGCTTCTGGTAGTGCCCTCTTTTTTTCTCTCTGATCTGGTCTTTATTTCTAAGGTGTTTTGGTCTACTCCTTGGAATCACCTCTCTTCCTTCTTTGGGGAAAATTATACATTTAGATTGGAGGTAAAGGAAAAGAGGAATCAGATAATTCTCCAGCACTTCAAATTATGTTAAGCACTATGCTTAATTACTAAATTAAGTTCTCCCAACCCTGCAAGGTAGTTATTTTTAGCTTCTGTTTAAATTTGGGGCAATTGGGACAAGATCTCTTTCTTATATCCTGCTATACATATTCTCTCGGTTCTTGTGTTGAGAGTCTACATTATCTCAGAAACCTGAAGTTTGGGAAAGCTATTACCTGAGAGCTGTCTATAAGGCAGGGGAGGAGATTAGGACATCAACAATAGACTTGGGGCACTTTGTGTCTCAAAAATAACCTTCTCCCAGCATTCCAAACATATGGGGTCCAGAAAGTAATTCTTTTTAATATGCCTAACTCTAAGGTATGCACAAGTTCAGAACAGGGCAAAAGATTATGCCCTGGGGCAAACCTCTACGGCTGGTGAAATTTTTCTCCAGTGCCCTTCATACATCGGGCTTCAAACAAGCCTAGAGCCTCCAGAATCCCTAACTGGGCCTAAGCAGATATGTCCTCTGTGAATAGTAAAGCTTTAGAATATTTTCGTCTTGTGTCTCATTCATTCATTCACTTATTCATTCATCCATTCCTATTGTTAAATAATACTTTTTGAACATTTCCTTTGAGTCAGTCACAGTGCTAAGTACTTTTTTTTATGCCTCATTCTAAAGTGGCTCTTCTCTGGCACCGCTTTCTTGGAGAAGATCCAATCAATTGACTTCACCTAATTGTGATAATAACTGTCGACTTATACTGGTAGATTTCTCAGAACTGTTTCCTTCTAAATTTGGCCTCACAGTCTGAATGAATGAAGGAAAAGAAAATAGTGAAATTGTAGCCCCTGGTTTAAAAAAAAAAAGTGATTATTTAAGGGGGTTATTCCTGTGGACCCCTCATACAACCCTAACATAATGGACCTCTACTTGTGAAGAAGTCTGGCCCCTGACAAGAACAATTTCCAAGTCTTCCCTTCATGAAAATGCCCTTTGCAAGATTTTCACTCTTTGGCCTTAATTTCCAAAGGAAAAAGTTTCCCCATCATTTGAGGAATTTCTAGTGTTAGTAAGTGGGGTTCTTTTCAGAGATGGGTAGAAGGGAGGGGGCCTTTCTTTGTCCTGCCATGTGAAGTCATAATGGGTAATGTGGTTTCTCTGTATAATAATTCATGGTTTGACTCCTGTCTTTCCAGCATCTTTTGCCAAAGACGTGATATTCTCAGGATGAAGCCAGGAGCCCTTATGGTCACTGTAGCTAGAGCTGCACCCGTGAGTAAAAGAAAAATTAAAGCAATAATATGGAAATGCAATCTCCAAGTGCCCACTAGTATTGCAGTGTTTTGAAATAATATGCACAATTAAGCCTTTTATTATTCCTTTTTTAGAAATCAAGGAAGAAGTTTATGTTCAACAGGAATTTTCTTAATACCAAATTCTTACACTGACTTTCAAACTTTTTAGTCTTCAGGACCAGTGGATTTGAAATTTTTCCCCTTGAATTCTGTGCTACATATTGCTCAACTGGATGAAAAATACAGGTAACTTGGACTTGATTCATAAGAATAGTTTTAAATCTGGGTGTTGTTTGTATAGACAATGGAAGGAAAATCATACGTCCTTTGAGAAATTCTGAGAAATTCATTGTGTCGGTCTTAGAACCGAACTGGGTCAAGTGGCAGAATCAACAGTATTGAATAATATCTTGAATCAATGCTTGTAATCTGAGTTGTCAGTTTGGAGTAGGAAAATAAGGCCAAGCTTTAGTGTCAGAAGGTAATATATGCTTATAAATCATATCAAAGACTGGCATGAGGACACAAGAACAGAATTGAATATATCACAAATGGATTATGCCTCATCTGGGCAGGAAAATTATGATCAGAGCAAGTTTTTCTATTGGTAAACATTTTTTCATAATCAATTATATAGCATCTAGGGTGTCTCTGTGCTGTCCTGATTTTTATTGATAATTTCATATGCTATTTAAAATTTCAAATTAATATATTTAGGAAATTGATGGAAATAAATACCCAAAAAGTACAATCCCTCATCACTCTAATTTTATCCAATACCTGGTCTTCCTAAATCCTTGACCTTCTCCCTTCCAATGGACTTTCTTATACCCCACTCCAGCCACCCATCCACAATCATATTTTTTTACTTTGCCATCACTCACTCTTACATTGGCAGCATTGAAATCTGGATTATAAATATCTCTACTATCTCCTTTATTTCCAACTAATTTTTTTTTTCAGCTTCACCACTCCAGCAATATTTTGACCACCCTATCACATTTTCCCTATCTACCTTCCTCCTGATGTCATCACTTCCTTCCCATAAAAAAAACAAACAAACGTGTTCTCACAGTTCATCATTAGACTCACTCACATGGCAATAGTCTTAAACTCTTTGCTCTTCTTCCATCTTCTCACTTCCCTGGAAAATTCCAATACTTGTTAACTTCAACTGTCCACTCACTCAAAGTTCTCCCTAAGAAGCTGAAGATTGCTAGAGGAAATCACTGGTTGCCTGTTAAATCTCAAATGAGCACTCAATGCTCATGTAGAATCCTATTTCATCCTTAGAAAATGTACTTGCCCTTTCTCCAACTAGATTATTTCACTCTCTCCTCACTCTGGAAATCTCCAACCAATGTCCCTCTTCACTCTCAGTGAAGGACCCCACTTAAATATGTATTAAAAAAATCAAAGCAATTGGATGGGACCTGCTTCCTTCCCAACGCCAAATCAACTGACCACCATGCACGTTTGATGAAAGAAATAAACCCACTCCCACCTAAGGCCATGCTCTGCTTCTGTCCTGAAGCCAACTGCTCTCACTCTCTCAAAGGCAACCATTTCTGCAATTTTCTCTTGCTCTGCCTCCAATTTATCCCTCTGTGCTAGATTATTATTAATAGTTTACAGACATCCTCCAGTAATTTTAATAGTAAAACAACAAAAATGAACAAACTTTAAAGCACAAAAGCAAAAACAATAAAGGTGGAAACATTGTTAATCTAGGTTTGGGGTCTTGCAGAAAAGATTATCAAAGGTTTTAGGGAGTCTAGAGATTTATTTATGGAAGTTTATCATTTCTGAACATGAATTTTGAGTATACATGAAATTTCATGGATGCAGAAAAGGGTTAAAACTCTTGTTGTATGTTAGGCAAAAGAAGAGCCTTCATCCAAGTTCTTCTTACATTCCAAAGAAGACTACTGAAGGCAATGAAAAACCATAGTGTTGTCCCCGAGTTCATCCTCCTCGGGCTGTCTGCAGACCCCCAGATCCAGGCTCTGCTCTTTATGCTGTTCCTGGTGATTTACCTCCTGACCCTGATGGGGAACCTGCTGATGCTGCTGGTGATCAGGGCTGATTCTCACCTCCATACTCCCATGTACTTTTTCCTGGGACAACTGTCCTTCCTGGATCTCTGCCACTCCTCTGTCACTGTGCCCAAGATGCTAAAGAATCTACTGTCTGAGAAGAAAACCATCTCAGTAGAGGGTTGTCTAGCTCAAGTCTTCTTTGTGTTTGCCACAGGGGGTACTGAGTCCTGCCTACTTGCAGTGATGGCCTATGACCGCTATGTTGCCATCAGGTCCCCTCTGCTCTATGGCCAGGTGATGAGTAACCAGCTCTGTGTTGGGTTAGTGTGGGGCTCCTGGGGATTGGCTTTTCTGGATGCTTTCATCAATATCCTTGTAGCTCTCAATTTAGACTTTTGTGAGGCTCAAAATATCCACCACTTCAGCTGTGAGCTCCCCTCTCTCTATCCTTTGTCTTGCTCTGATGTGTCTGCAAGCTTTACTGCCCTACTTTGCTCCAGCCTCCTGCATTTCTTTGGAAATTTCCTCCTCATCTTTTTCTCCTATGTTCGCATTTTGTCCACTATCCTGAGCATCAGCTGTACCACAGGTAGAAGCAAAGCCTTCTCCACCTGCTCCTCCCACCTCACTGCAGTGATCTTCTTTTATGGCTCAGGATTGCTCCGCTATCTCATGCCAAATTCAGGATCCATTCAAGAGTTAATCTTCTCCTTGCAATACAGCGTGATCACTCCCATGCTGAATCCTCTTATCTACAGCCTAAAGAACAAGGAGGTGAAGGCAGCTATGAGAAGAATGTTGAAAAAGTGTTTCTAGTGTTTCAAATAACAGACTACAAAATCAGAATGAGGAATGATGGAACTGGATAGAACCACCTTAAGCAGCACCTAAACATTAAGGGAAATTCCTCAATGTCATGATCCACAAGATACCTTACACTTTTTATTTCTTAAAAGTACTTAAGGAAAGGTTGGGAGCTGTTTTCTTGGGATGATATCAGTTCAGTCTTAGTCAGAGGAAGATAGCTGGATATGAAAATCTCTTATCTAGAAATTTTTCTTAAATATTTACTTTATACAATATTTATTTTACATGGTATGGTGACATCGCTATTGCCTGTGCAACCTACCTTTAACATTCTTCCATTGACTAAACTCTACTTGTTCAATACGGTTCAGAAAGACTTAACCACGGTGCCCCAACACCACCCACCACTGGTCATTATTCTTTCCATCTTCCTGGCATAGTGACTGGGTTCAGGAATGAGCACTTGATTAATGCCAGGCCATTCACTCTCTGTGATAGTTTGGAACTTTGTGTATCCCAGAAAGGTATGCTGTTAAAGTTAATCCATTCCTATGGGTATTAACTCATTGTAAGTGGGACCTTTTGATGAGGTTACTTAAGTTAAGGTGTGACCCACCTCAATCAAGATGTGTCTTAATCCAGTTACTGAAGTCCTTTATAAAAGTATGAAATTCAGACAGAGAGAAAGCCACAGGAAGCAAGAAGCTGAAATGGAACTTGGAAGAGAAAGGAGAGACCAAGAGATGCCACCATGTGCTTTGCCATGTGACAGAGGAACCAAGGATCATCAACACCACAGTCTTTGGGATAAAGCATCACTTTGATGCCTTGATTTGGACATTTTCCCAGCTTCAAAACTGTGAGCGAATAAATTCCCACTGTTTAACACAACCCATTTCATGTATTTGTTTGAGCAACCTAGCAAACTAAAACACTCTCTTGGGAATTTTAATCTTGAGGAGAGATTCAAAGAGCAAAGGATAGTCATTCTGGTTCATTCTTGGATACAGCCTATTCAAGTGTCCCTGCTGAGAAAATCCCTAAAGTTATCCTTGATTCTATTTATAAAACTTATCATAATGAGAGCACATCTATTAAATATTAGCATCATTCCAGACATTGTGATTTTTATTTAGAGAAGAGAAAACTGATTCAGAGAGGTGAGTGGTTGGGTTGGAATCTGGAACCAAGGGGACTTCCCTAAAGCGGATTTTCTTTATCACCTCAATTCTCTGACTCTCACCTTGGTACTGTAAGTTATCCTGGACTTAGTTCATGAATTCACCTTTAATACTTTATTATTTTTTTGTTGTTGTTATTTTGCTTTCTTTTGCTTTGCTTTGTTTTGCTTAAGTGAAACAAAACAATTCTATCATTTGCAAGGAAAGGATCAAAAAGATACATATTGGTACTTGCAATTTCAGAGACAATTGGGATATTTGAAATTGTATATTGGTCCTAGGTATGTCCAATAAAGACTACAAGTAGCCATTATGTTTTCCTGATTCAAGCCATTTACCTGGTATCCAACACATTTCCAGCTGTAAGGGGACCCATTTCAAGAGAAGAGTCCCCTGCTCGTACACACTGCTAGACAAGGAGCTCTGCCACTCAGCCCTAAGGACCTTGCAGAAACGGCAGAACGAGAGAGAGCCCATGGCAGAGCAAGTGCTGGACTGGCAAACTCCAAGAGAAAATCAGCAGAATTGCAGTAAGGGCCCCTTATGTTATGAAACACAACTGGAAGATTCGTGATTCAGTGGTTTGGGAAAAGCATGTGGTTAACATTATTATGGAAAAATTATTATTTCTTTCTGAAATTGACTTTTAATTTTTACTTTTTACAAGCTGTCAACTGACCTCTTCCCTTTCACCTCCACTCTCCAGCAGCAAAGAATATAAACTCATAGAGCAAGGACATTTTCTGGCAACTTCTCTACATTTCCAAAATATTAAAATAGCTTCAAACATGCTTGTTGCACAGTAAATATATCTTGAATATCTAAGCTAAGAGCCAAGAAACTGAGACTATATCTAGGATGAATTCTCACCGGAGGGACCCCAATGCCAAGCAGTTCAAAATAATTTTTGACTAAAATAGTCTACCATGCAAATGCCAATTTCTGCCTTCCTGGTCAGCCTAGTTCCAGTCCATGGACTCAAAAACAATGAGGCCATTGCTGGGCAAGTTCAATTACAACAATTCACCAAAGCTGGTTTGCTGTTGCCAATGGTGAAAATTATTCTGATAACTGTGGCACACACTAAATACCTTCTATTTTTTGTTTTTATTGTGAATTTTAAAAATTCAATTATGTTTACTACTTGGTTATTTCTAGTATATAGGAATGCTATGGATTTGTGTGTGTTGATATTGTATCTGCCAACTTTGCTGAATTATTTTCCAGGTTCCACCGATTCGTTTGCAGATTCTATTAGACTTTTAAATTGTATCTTATTATGCAAATATTCTCGCTGTCCTGATTTTGTGATAATCAGGGTAGGCTAAACATTTGCTATATTAGAAACCATGCATGTGTCCCCACATCTAGTTTTTCTCCTTAGGTCTGGTTTTTGGAACACTGGTGATAAACTAAAGCTGATTTATTATATGACCAACCTGTATGGGAAAAAACTGTAACTTTGGGTATCTTTGGTCAACCTTAAGAGATATAGCAGGGGGACAGATGTGGCTAGGATGGTTGGGCGTCCATCTCCCATATGGAGGGAACTGGGTACGAGCCCCAGGACCTCCCAGTAAAAATTTTTAAAAAAGAAAAATATAGAAGGCGCGTGGGCCACCAGACCCCACAAGCGGTGCGCTGCCAGGCCTTACGAGCCACACAGCAACATGATGACGTAACAGGAGAGTGACACAAGGGAGAGCCAAGACAAGATGCACTGAAAAACCAGGAACTAAGGTGACCCAGGCAGTGGGACGCCTCTCTCCCACGTCGGAGGTTCTGAGGATCGAATCCCAGTGAAGACAGGAGGAGAAGGATGAGAAGAGAGGGCAGGAACAGACACAGAGTCACCCAGCGAATGGACACAGTAACAGGAAAAACGGGGTGGGGAGGGGTGGTAAAAATGGATAAAAGTAAATAAATAAATTCTTTAAAAAAATGTATAGGGGAGGAAGATATGGACTATAGTTAGTAGTAATACTTTGACAATGCTCTTTCATGATTTGTTAACAAATATTTCACAACAATGCAGGGTGTTTGTGGGGGGTAATGTGTGGGAGCCCTGTATGATGTTATGCATGTTTGTTTTGTAAGTTCACGATGTTTACTGAACACTTGTACTTTATGTATGTTTGTGTATGTTCATGTATGAATGATATACTTCAATAAATTGTTTTTAATAAAAAAAGGAAAAACACCTAATTACCTTTATTTTCCCCGTTTTCATCTATTTCATTGTTTTAGAAAAAAAATTGTATCTTATTATTTTCCAAAAAAGGAGAGAATTTCTTTTGTTTTCTTATCCAATTTTTATAAGTCTCATTATATATATATAAATTCAGTGTCCAGAACCTCTAGTTCAGACATATTTTTGGGGATTGATAAGAAAGCTTCTCATGTTTTAGCATTAAGTATGATGTTTGCTCTGTTTTTTCATCAATATTTTTAATTAGTTAAATGAGCTCTTTTTTAATCATAGCTTGCTAAATATTTGGGTGGGATTTTATCAAATGGTTTTTCTAGTTCTATTGAGGACCACAACCTTTTCTCTTTTGGTCACTACTGTTTAGTGCCTGGTACATAATAGGTATGCAATAAATATATGTTGAATAAAAATATATTGAAATATTCATATGGATTTTATTTAATTTGGTAGTAACAAATTACATCAGTAGGTATTCTGATGTTGAAGAATTCTTGCATTCCTGGAGTCATCCTACTTGGGTAGAATTTAAAAAAACACTGAATTAATTTAGGAATTTTCTATAGTTATGTTCCTAAGTGAGATTAGTAAGATTTTTTTCTTGCATTCAACTGATTTTTGCTTTTAACAGCTTATTGCAATATAATTCACACACACCACAAAATTCACTCATTCAAAGTGTATAATTTAATGGTATTCTAGCACATTCACAGAGTTGTGCAACCATTGCTACCAGCCAATCCTGGAACATGATCACTGTAAAAAGAAGCCCCATACACATTATCAGTCACTTCCCATCTTCCACCCCAACCCAGCCATATTCTACCTTCTGTCTCTATAGATTTGCCAGTTCTGAACATCTGATCTTGACATCTATCGTATACATTCATCTTTGTATTTTCTTAAAATCTTTCCATAAAAAAGAAATGATTGCTTTCTTGAAGGTTTTTAAAAATTCACCTTTTAAAATCTTGGCACTTCTGTCTTTTATTTATTTTTTCTTTTGGTTTAGGAAAAATTTTGATTACTAATTTAATTCTTTTAATGAATATTGGTATATTTGCTTTTATATTTATTTGTGAATCAATTTGCAATTTTGCGTGATTTGTAATTTGGGCACTATTATCCATTTGATGTTTTAAATTTCATCAGTATTTTGTTGCTCATAATATTCTTTACAATTTTCTCATTAATTTATTGTGAAAATTTTCAAACATACAGCAAAGTTGTAAGAGTTTTACAATGAAAACCCATAAAACCATATCTACAATTTACAATAAACGTTTTACTTTACATGTCTTATCACATGGCTATCCCTCTATCCATTCATCAATCCACCATTGGTTTCAACGAAAGTTACAAGCATCAGTACACTTTACCCTAAGTACTGCTGCATGCAGATCATTTACTAGAATTTAATATTTGGTTACAGATTCTCTTTTTCTGAGGTAGAATCTACATGTAGAAACATTAAGAATATCATTCAATGAGTTTTGATAAATGAGTTTTCTAGTCATTCCTTGCTGCCACTTCCTAACATTAACCACTGTGCTAATTTTTTCCAGTATAGATTAGTCGTGCCTGTTGAAAAACATGACATAAATTGAATCGTACAGTACACTGAATTTTGCATGAAGCTTTTTTCATTCAGCATGCTTTTGAGATTCATCCCTGCTGTTTCAAGTATCAGTTATTCATTTCTTTTTATTGCTGAAAATATACTTTTTGTTTGAAGTCATCACTATTTGCTTATCCATTCTTCTGAGCTGTTTCCAGTTTGGGGCTACTATGAATAAACCTGCTATGAACATTCTTGTAGAAGTCCTTTAGTGCACTTTGTTTTTTTTTTTCATTTTTCTTGGGAAAATATCTAGTTCTAGGATTGCTGAGTTATAAGGTAGATATATGTTTAGTGTTATAAGAAACTGCAAAACATTTTTTCAAAGGGCTTATATTATTTTATATGCCTACCAACATTATTTGGCTATAATTGTTCCACACCTTACCAACATTTGATGTGATCAGTCTTGTAAATTTTAGCCATTTTTTTTCCTAGTGAAATCTTATTATGATTTTAGTTGGCATTTTTCTGATAACTAGTGATTGTTAAATACTAGTTCGTTTGTTTAATGGAAATGCCTATATTTTCTTTTATGAAATTTTGCCCACTTTTAAATTGGTTTTTTTAAATTTGTAGAAGTTTTTAAAATATCTTGGACACAAGTACTTACCAGATATGTGCTTTGCATATATTTTCTTCAGCTGTGGTTTTTCTTTTTGTATTCTTAACACTGTCTTTCAAAGTGCAGAATTTTAATTTTGATGAAGTCTAATTCATCTGTTTTGCTTTTATTGTTCATGTTTTTATTGTTCATCCTATCTAAGAAATTTTTGCCTAACACAAGTTCACAAAGATTTTCTCGATGTTGCATTTGTTGAAAAGAACTTTTTTTTCCTTATTGAAGTGCCTTGGCACCGTTATAAAATATCAGACAATCATAAGTGTGTGGATTTATTTTTAGGTTCTCTATTTTATTCCATTAATCTGCATGTCTTTCTTTTCACTACTGTAGCTTTATAGTAAGCCTTCATAGGTAGTGTGAGTCTTCTAACGTTCATTTTCAGACATGGTTTGAATATTCAAGTTATTTTATTTTCCCACATAAATTTTATAATCAATTTGTTGATTTCTACAAAAAACTTTCTGAATCTATATATCATTTTAGGGAAAACTGAAATCTTAACAATATTGAATCTTCCAATATATGAACACTGTATTTCTTTTCACTTATTTATGTTTTTTTTTTTAATTTCTCTCATCAATGCTCATAGTTTTTGGCATATAAATTTTCCACATATTTTGTTAGATTTAAGACTATATTTCATGGTTTGTGCTATATTAAATAGCATTTTTTATTTCAGTTTTACTTGTTCATTTCTAATGTCTAGAAATACAATTTTTTTTAAATAATGTTTTATCCTGTGACCTGGCTAAACTCCCTTACTTGTTCTAGTGGGGTTTTTTTGGTACTCTTTGGGATTTTCTTGGTAAGCAATTATATTGTCTATTAATAGAGACAATTTCATTTCTTCCTTGCCAATCTAAATGCTTTTCAATGCTTTTTCTTGCTTTATTGATCTGGCTAGACCCTCTCATGAGACATTGGATGGGAGTGATGAAAGCAGACATCCTTGCCTTGTTCTCACACTTACAGTGGAAGCATTCAGTCATTCCCCCTTAATTACGAGGTTAGCTTTAGTTTTTTTTCTAGATGTCCATTATCAAGTGGATAAAAGTCTCTTTTATTCCTAGTTTTCTTAAGAGTTTTATAATAAATGGATGTTGAATTTTGTCAAACAATTTTTCTACATTGATTTAGATGATCATATGGTTTTTCTTCTTTAGCCTGTTGTTAGGATGAATTACATTGATTAAGTTTTAAATGTCAAAACTATCTTTTATTCTTGGGATGACTCTCACCTTCTCATATGCTTTTTTCTATATTGATAGATTTTATGGGTATTATTTTCTTTCAAAATAGCTGTCCATTTCATCTAAGTTATTTAATTTATGGGCATAAAGATGTTCATAATATTCCTTTATAATTCTTTTAATGTCAATCAGATCTATAATGTAGCCTCTCTTCTCTTTCATTACTAATATTGCTAATTTGAAAATTTTGAGACAGAATAGAAAAGCAATAGAGAAATAAATGACACCAAATCAAAGACAGCAAATAAATGACATCACATTTATATTCTTTGAAATTATTAACAATATGATAAATCTTTAGCTAGACTAATCTAGAGAATAAAAGAAAGAGGCCTCAAATCAGGAATTAAACAGAAGGCATCTACCAACCTTAGAGAAATAAAAATGGTCATAAAGGAATACGTTGAACAATTGTGTGCCCTCAAATTAGGTAAGCTAAATGAAATGAACAAATTCCTAGAAACCACAAATTACCAAAATTGATTCAAGAAGTAATAGAAATCTGAACAGACTTCAACAAGTAAAGAAATTGAATTAGCAATCAAAACCATCCCACAAAGAAAAGCCCAGAACCCAACGACTTAACAGTAAATTTTAAATTTTACAAATGTTTAAACGTTTAAACATTTGAACCTTTGAAAAATTAGAAGAGAAGGAAATACTTCCCAACTCATTCTAATATGCCAGTATTATTCTGATACTAAAACCAGACAAAAACAGCACAAGAAGAGAAAATTACAGATCCTTATTAACAGACACACAAAAATCTTCAACAAAATACTAGAAAGCTGAATGCAGTAACATATAAAAAAGATTAAACTCTATGGCCAAGTATGACTTATCCCAGGAACACAAGAAATGATCAACATATGAAAATCAACATAATACACTATATTAATGTAATAAAGACAAAAACCACATGGTCATTTCAATAAATGCAGAAAAGCATTTGAAAAAAAATCCTACACCCTTTCATTATAAAAACAGTCAACAAACTAACCATAGAAGAGAACTTGATAAACAGCATATACGAAAAATCCACCGCTAACATCATACTCAGTAGTGAAAGAGTGAAAACTTTCCCCAGTCAGGAACAAGACAACGATGTCCACTTTTTCCCTTTCTGTGCAACATTGTACTGGAATTCCAAACCAGGGCAATTAGGCAATAAAAAGACAGGAAAAGAAAAAATAAAACAATATCTATTTGCAGAAGACAAAATCTTTTACATAGAAAACCCTAAGGAATCTACACACCAAAAAATTAGAACTAAAAAAGAAGTTCAGCAAGGTTGCAGGATACAAGATTAATATAGAAAAATAATTTTGTGTTTCTATACACTAGCAATTAAAAATCTAAAAATGAAATTAGGAAAATAATTCCATGTAAATTAGCATCAAAAAGAATAAAATACTTAGAATAAATTTAACAGAAGAAATGCAAGACTTGTACACTGGAAACTAACAAAATATCATTGAAAGAAATTAAAGAAGACCTAAATTTGAAAAACATCCTGTATTCATGGACTGGAAGGCTTCATATTTTTAAGATGATTATACTCCCCAAATTGATCTACATATTCAACAGAATCCCTAGCAAAAACTCAGGGGCCATTTTTGCAGAAATTGAGACGCTAAACCTAAAATTAATATGTAACTTTAAGGGACACAAAGTAGCCAAAACAATCTTGGAAAAGAAGAGCAAAGTTGGAGGACTCATATTTCCTGATTTCAAAACATACTGCAAAGCTACAGTAATAAAGACTGTGTGGTACTGGGATAAGGAAGGCATATAGATTGATGGAATAGAACTGAAAGTCCAAAAACAAACACATCTACAATCAAATGATTTTTGGTAAGTGTGCTGTAATGGTTAAGTTCATGTGTCAACCTGGCCAGGTTTTAGTGTCCAGTTGTTTGGTCAAGCAGGCACTGGTCTGATAGCTGCTGTGAGGACATTTTGTGAACTTAATCATCAGTAAGTTGATTGTATTTATTGCTGATTACACCTACAATCAACTGTGGAGATTGCCTTCAGCAATGAGAAACAATCAGTTGAAGGCTTTAAAAGAAGTGATTAGGGAGAATTTCCATCTCTACTTCACCCAGCTAGCTTCTCCTGGGGAATTCATTGCAAACCTTCATCCAAGTTCCCAGCATGCAGCCTGCCCTACAGAATTTGGACTTGTCTATCCCCACAGTCAAATAAGACAATTCTTCTAAAGCTCTTATAATATTTACAGAAATCTCTTGCATGTTCTGTTTCTTCAGAGAATCTTGACTAATATGAGTGCTGAAAAAGGGGAAAAGGTCTTTTCAACAAAAGGTGCTGGCACAACTGAATATCCACATGCAAAAGAATGAAGTTGGACCGTGACCTCATATCACACACAAAAACTAATGCAAGATACACCAGAGACTTAAATAGAGCTAAAACTTTAAAACTCTCAGAGTTATGCAACAGCTATTTAGATATGACACCAAAAGTACAAGCAACCAAAGAAAAAAATAGATAAATTAGACTTCATCAAAATCAAAAACTTTGGGTTTCAAATAACACTCTTCAAGAAACTGAAAATACAGCCCACAGAATGGGAGAAAATATTTGCAAATAATATATCAGATAAGGTTCTAGTATCCAGAATATATAAAAAGCCCTCAAAAGCACAATAAATAGCCAAATAACCCAATTTAAAAAATGGGAAACTGATTTGAAAAGACATTTCTCCAAAGAAAATACACAAATGGACAATAAACATATAAAAAGATATTCAACATCATTAATCATTAGGGGAATGCAAATCAAAATCACAATGATAAACCTACAACTTCTCTAATAATAAATAAATTACAAAAAACATGGAATATCACTTCACACCTACCAGGATGGCTATAGTAAAAATCCACACAATAACAAGTATTGGCAAAAATGTGAAGAAATTGGAATCCTCATACACTGTTATTGGAAATGTAAAGTAGTACAACAACTTTGGAAAACAGTTTGACTTTTCCTTAAATTATTAGACATAGCATTACCACATGATCCAGCAATTCCATTCCTAGGTCTAGACCCTAGAAAAATAAAAATATATGTCATGTCCCCACAAAAACTTGTAGACAAATGTCCATAGTAACATTATTTATAATAACCAAGAAGGGAAAACAACCCAAATGTTCACCAACTGATGAAAGGAATAAACAAAATTGGGTTTCTATCTATACAATGGAATATTTACCATTCACCCATAAGAAGGTATTAAGTAGAAAAATAAAAATAAAAATAAAAAAAAATTTTAAAAAAAGAAGGTATTAAGTACTGATTCATCTTGTGACTTAGATGAACCTTGAAAACATTATGCTAAATCCAAAAAGCCAGACCAAAAGGCCACATATTGTATGATTCCAGTTATAGTAAATGTCCAGAATAGGCAAATTCATAGAGATAGAAAGTGCATTAGTGATTACTGGAGGCTGAGAGGAAAGGAATGGGGAGTGATTGCTAAGGTTATAGTTTCTTTCTGAAGTAACGAAAATATTCTGGAATTTTGTATAGCAATGATAGTTGCACAGCTTGATACACATACTAAAAGCCACTGACTTATAACTTTATAAAAGAGTAATATTGTATGTAAATTATGTCTCAATTTTAGAAAACATTTGTATTTGTATATACAATCAAGAAGCAATTAGAAAATATTTTTAAATAACACCATTTACAATATCATCAAAGACATTGCATATGTTAGAATAAGTTAAATAAAATATATGTAAGATCTCTACACTGAAAACTACTTGATGAGGAAAATTAAAGACCGAAATAAATGTAGACATATACTTTGATTGTGGTTTGGTAAACAATATTGTTAACGTGCCAATTCTCCCTAAGTTGATTTATAGAGTAAATACAATTTTAACCAAAATAACAGCATGATAGTTTGTGGAAATTTATAATGAGTTCTAAATTTGATGTGAAATTCAAAGGATCTAGAATAGCCAATACCGTCTTGAAGAACGACTTTATACTACCTATACACTGCCTGATTTCAAGGCTGGTAAAATGACAGTAATTAAGGCAGTGTGATATTGGCATAATAATAGACAAAATGATCATTAGGGCAGAATAAAAAGTCCAGAAATTGGCCCATATGTATATGGGTATTTGATTTACAACCAACATACCAATGCAATTAAAAGGGAAAGGAAGTTCATTTTAATAATGGTATTGGATCAACTGGATACCCCATAAGGAGAAAAAAGTGAACCTTGACCTATGCCTCACACTGGGACACACTGGTTAAATAATTTACTGTACAACAATTTAGTTTGAGATGTCATACCTAATTTGGGATAGGTGAAACAAGAACATTTTTAGAAGAAAACCTAGAAAAATATCTTCATGATCTTTAGGTGGGCCAAGATTTCTTGAATAGAATGCAAAAAGTACTAAATACAAAAGAAAAAAAATGACAAATTGGACTTCATCAAAATTTAAAACATCTGTGCATCAAAAGACACAATTAAGCAAAGTAAAAGAATTCAGAGTGGGAATATATTTTTCCAATAAATATAACTTACAAAGGTCTCATATAGAATAAACAGAGTGGTCTTGCAAATCAAAAAGAAACAGAAAATTCAATAACATTTGGGAAGATATGAACAGGCCCTGAACAAAACAGATATCTAAAGGCCATAAAATACACATATGGAAAGGCCTCCAATATTATTCCTCATCAGAAAAATACAATCAAAACCACAATGAATTACGATTTCATATGCATCTGAATTGCTAATTTTAAAAAAAGACTAACAATAAAAAATTTTGGCAAGAATGTGGAACTACTGAATCCCTTATACATTGCTGGTGGAGATGCAGTGTTAGGACCACTTTGAAAAACAGTTTGCCAGCTTCTACTAAAACTAAAAAATACACCTAAAATATACCTAAATATTATGAATACCCAGGAATTCTCTCCTAGCCATATATACACAGAAAATTAGTGCATATATCTACTCAAAAGACATATATAAGAATATTCATGGAAGCTTTTTCCATACTATCTGTAACCGTTGGGGAATTTGATGTAATTATGAATTCCAAAAATATAATTGGATCATGCCTGTAATCTGATCTGTTAATCTGGGCATGATTGAATTATGATTAGGGCGTTGACTGGGCCATAGGGCGTTGAGCCCCACCCCCTGGTGGGTGGGGAATTGAATGTAAAAGGCAAGGTAAAGAACAGAGGAGAAGCAGTTTTTGACAAGCAGCTTTGATGTTGGAAAGAAAGCCCCAGGAGAAGAGAAGCGAACCGTTCGCCTGATCCCCTACAGCTGACCTTGTGGAGGAAACAGGAGCTGAGCCCGGAGAGAAACGCAGCCCCGGGAAGAGAGGAACCCCAGAAGCCTGAACCCTGGCAAATGCCGGCAGCTGTC
>JAQZBX010041976.1:0-22160 GCA_029593785.1 Cabassous unicinctus | reverse complement strand
TTATTTTTAAGAAGCTTTAGATTACATAAATGTTACATCAAAAATATAGGGGATTCCCATATACCTCACCCCCTCAGCCTCCCACATTTTCCCCCATTAACAACATCTTTCATTAGTGTGGTACATTTGTTACAATTGATGAACACATAATTGAAGCATTGTTACTAACCATGGTCTATAGTTTACAATATGGTTTACACTTTGCACTACACAATTTTATAGACTTTGACAAAATGTATAATGGCCTTTATCTGTCTTTGCAATGCCATGCAGAACAATTCCAGTGTCCCCAAAATGCCCCATGTTACACCTATTCTTCCCTCTCCCTCCTCTCAGGACCTCTGGTGACCACTGCCTTTATATCAGTGTTACAAGTTCTTCCATAACTAGAATAATAAGAAGTCTACTTTAGTCCATAGTTGCATCCCCCTCCTTATGTGTGTTCATTCCTCAATCTTGAGGAATTGGGGATGGTGATGCCTGCTCTACTTCCAGTTGAGAGGGGTCTTAGATCCCATGGGGCAGATAGGTGGAAACTGTCTTGCTTGCAGTTGTAGATACTCTCTGTTTTTTGGGATGGACGTTGTTGATCATCAACTTTTTGGTAGTTGTCCTGGGTAAGTCTGATGAATTAGAGGATAGATGTTGGCTGTAACTCTGCTGAGATTCAGGGTTCAACCAGTGTATGAACAGCTGAAAGATTTAAGTCTCTGGGACACATATTTAATAGTATAGTGCTAATTATAGGTTCAAATAAAAGGGGCATAAGAACCATGTGTAGGAAAATTATAAATGAGTCCAACTCAGATACATTGGGGGGATAGGTTATCAAATATTTGAAGTAAGGTCCACTGATAGGGTGCCGAATTCCTGGGGTTGTCTGCTCTGCTTAAAGTGACCAGATGTCTCTAGAGCCTCTCAGGAGTCCCCCTACTTGAGGCACTATTGACTGTGGCAGTCAGTGAGATCCTCCTAAGATGGAGGATTCTTTCGGTTATTGTGTGGTCCCCCATCCACTGAGACAACACTCCATGGCCACTTACACATTCATATTCCATAGAGGCATGTCCCAGGTGCACCTCTCCCCACATATCCCCCTACCACCGACACCCTGCACCAGTGATCATCCCCTGCCACAGTTGCAACTCTTCTGCAATCCAAAACCTTCCCCAAAACAGAGCCAAAAAAACCAAACCAAAACAAACAAACAAAAAAATTAAATTAAAAATATAAAAATTTAAAAAACTGAAAAACAAATTTTGCATTATGTCTTTTATTCCTGTAAGATTTGTTATTTTTTATGTGCAGTGACAATTTCTTCATTATGTTCCCCAGTGTCTTTTTTTTTTCCACTTTGTTTTCAAAGAAGCTTTAGGTAACAGAAAAGTCACATAGAAAATATAGAGGTTTCCCGTATACCCCCAACCCCCCCTCACATTTACCCCTAATATCTTGCATGAGTATGGTATATTTGTTACAATTGAACAAATATGGAAGCATTGTAACCATGCACATTATGGTTCACATTCTGTACCATACATTTTCATAAGTTCTAACAAAATGTATAATGGCATGTATCTGCCATTGCAAGATCATGCAGGACAATTCCAATGCTCTAAAAATGCCCCATACTCCATCCATTCTTCCCTCCCCCTTCCCTTGGATTCCATGGTAGCCACTAGGTTGCAATTTTTGAAGAATAAGGTTCACAATTACAGGCATTAATACTGAGGACTTGATATATTGGTCCATCTTCTTTTGTTAGGCACTGCCTATGTTCCTGAGAGATGCTTACCTCTCTACTTAAGAACTTAGGAGGATTCCCCAGGTTAAGAGTTTAATATTTTCTTGTTTATTGTGTGGCTCTCCACCCACTGAGATAATATCCTATGACAAGATGAACACTTTCACATTCCATAGAGGCATGCTCCAGGTGCGCCCTTTCCCACTATCCCTCCATCCCTGATGCCCTGCACCATAACCCTCCCCTGCTGTATTTGCTAAAAGAACATTCTCACCATTGTAGTTTTAACCACAGACCTACAAGTCCCCAGAATTCACCTGTTCCTTCCTCCAGCCCTCCCCTCAGCTCCATGGCTAGTCCAACCCAACCCCACTCCCCCTCTTTACCCCTCACATTCTAGGACCGTCGATCCCACTCACATCCCTACACCATTATCACCCCCATCCACTACCAAACCACCCCCTTTCACCTTATCATAGGTTTTGCTCATATTGATCATCAGACTTCCTTTCTGTCTCCTAATAACCTATCTTCCAGACTCTAGCTCTGTGAGTCTGCTCAGTTTGCTTAGGTCATATCAGTGAGGTCATGCAATATTTATCCTTTAGTGACTGGCTTGCTTCACTCAACATAAGGCCTTCAAGATTCATCTATATTGTCCCATGTGTTAAAACTGCATTCCTTCTTACACCTGAGTAATATTCCATTGTATGTAAATACCACAATTTGCTTATCCATTCATCAGTTGATGGACACTTGGGTTGCTTCCAACTTTGGCAATGGTGAATAATGCTGCTATGAACATTGGTGTGCATATATCTGTTCATGTCCCTGCTTTCAGTTTTTCTGAGTATATACCCAACAGTGGGATTGCTGGATCATATGGCAGTTCTATAGATAGCTTGCTGAGGATCCACCAAACTGTCCTCCACAATGGGTGCACCACTCTACATTCCCACCAGCCATGGTTGAGGGTTCCCTTTCCTCCATATCCTCTCCAACACTTGAAGCTCTGTTTTTTTTTAATAGCCTACAGTCTAATAGGTGTAATATGATAACTTATTATACTTTTGATTAGCATTTCCCTAATAGCTAGTGATGTTGAGCATCTTTTCATGTGCTTTTTAGTCATTTGTATTTCCTCTTTGGAAAGGTGTCTATTCAAATCTCTTGCCCATTTTTAAGTGGGTTGTTTATCTTTTTATTTTCAAGATGTAGGGTTTCTTTATATATGCTTGATATTGGGCCCTTATCAGATAAATGGTTACCAAATATTTTATCCTATTGAGTTGGTTGCCTTTTCACTTTTTTGGCAAACTCTTTTGAAGCACAAAAGTTCTTAATTTTGAGGAGAACCCTCTTATCCATTTTTCCTTTCATTGCTTGTGCTTTGAGTGTGAAGTTTATGAAACTGTTTCCTACTACAAGATCTCATAGATGCTTCCCTACATTCTCTTCTAGGAGCTTTATGGTCTTGGCTCTTATATTTAGATTTTTGATCCATCTTAAGTTAATTTTTGTATAGGGCATTAGATGTTGATCCTTTCTCAATCTTTTGGATGTGGATATCCAGTTCTCATGGCACCATTTGTTGAAGAGGCCATTCAGTCCCACTTTAGTGGGCTTATGGGCTTATCCAATATCAGAACCATATATGTAATGATCTATATTGGAACTCTCAATTAGTTCCATTCATTATCCTTGTGCCAATACCACACAGTTTTGACCACTGTAGCTTTGCAGTATGCTTTAAAGTCAGGTAGCATGATGCTCAAATTTTGTTTTTCTCTTTCAATATGTTTTTTGCTATTCAGTAAAAAATCTGCTGTAATTTTTATTGGGATTGCATTAAATCTGTAAATCAATTTGTGTAGGACAGACATCTTAATGTTGTTTAGGCTTCCAATCCATGAACATGGAATATTCTTCCATTCATTTAAGTCTTCTTTGATTTCCTTTAACAATGCTGTGTAGTTTTCTGTGTACATGTCTTTTGCATCTTTAGTTAAGTTTATTTCTAGATATTTGATTCTTTTAGTTGCTATTGTTAATGGAATTTTTTTCTTGATTTCCTCCTCAGATTGCTCATTATTGGTATACAGAAATGCTACTGATTTTTGTATGTTTATCTTTTTTCAAAGATTTATTTTTTATTTATTTATCCCCCCCCCGCCCCCCATTGTTTGCAGTCACTGTCTGCTCTCTGTGTCCATTTGCTGTGTGCTCTCTGTGTCTGCTCATCTTCTCTTTAGGAGGCACTGGGAACTGAACACGGGACATCCCATGTGGAAGAGAGATGCTCTATCACCTGAGCCACCTCAGATCTCTGGTTTGTTGTGTCTCTCATTGTCTTTCCTCTTTGTGTCTCTTGTTGCATCATCTTGTTGCATCAACTCGCTGTGCCTGTCTGCCATGCCAGCTCACCTTCTCCAGTAGGCACTGGGAACCGAACCCGGGACATCTTATATGGTAGGCAGAAGCCCAATCGCTTGAGCCACATCTGCTTCCCTGCGTGTTGATCTTATATCCTGCCACTTTATTGAACTCATTTATCAACTCTAGAAGCTTTGTTGTAGATTTATCAGGGCTTTCTTTGTATAGGATCATGTCATCTGCAAATAGTGAAATTTTAAATTCTTCCTTTCCAATTTGGATGCCTTTTTTATCTTTTTTTTGCCTAAGTCTTGAGCAAGTACTTTTAACACAATATTGAGTAAGAGCAGTGACATTGGGCATCCTTGTCTTGTTTCAGATTTCAGAAGGAAAGCCTTTAGCACTTCACCATTGAATATGTTAGCTGTGGGTTTTTCATATATACCCTTTATCATGTTGAGTAACTTCCCTTCTATTGCTATTGTTTGAAGTGTTTTTGTCAAGAAAGGATATTGTATTTTGTCAAATGCTTTTTCTGCATCAATACAGATGATCATGTGATTTTAAAATTTCAATCTGTTAATTATGGTGTATTACATTGATTGATTTTCTTATGTTGAAACATCCTTGCTTATCAGGAATGAAACTCACTTGACCATGGTATATAATCCATTTGATATGTTTTTGAATATGATTGGCAAATATTTTACTGAGTATTTTAGCATCCATGTTCCTTAGAAAGATTGGTCTGTAGTTTTCTTTTCTTGTGTGGTGTCTTTATGTGGATTTAGTATTAGGGTAATGTTGACATCATAGAATGAGTTAGGCAGTGTTCCCTCCACTTCTATTTTTGGAAGAGTTTAAGCAGTATTGGTGTTAGTTCTTTCTGGAATGATTGGTAGAATTCACTTGTGAAGCCATGTGGTCCTGGGCTCTTCTTAGTTGGGAGGTTTTTAATGACTAATTTAATCTTATTGCTTGTGATTCGTCTGCTGAGTTCATCAATTTCTTCTGCCATCAATGTAGGCTCCTTGTATGTTTCTAGAAATTTGTCTATTTCTTCTGTTATCCATATTGTTGGCATAGAGTTTTTCAAAGTATCCTCTTATGGTATTCTTTATTTCTGTGGGATCAGTGGTGTTATCTGCTCCTTTTTTTCATTTTATGTATTTGCATCTTCTCTCTTTTTTTGTTAGTCTAGCTAATGGTTTGTCAATTTCAATTTTATTAATCTTCTCAAAGAACCAGATTTTGTTTTGTTAATTTTTTTCTAGTTTTTTTTTTTTAATTCTCAATTTCATTTAGCTCTGCTTAGTCTTTGTTATTTCTGTCTTTCTGCTTGCTTTGAAATATGTTTGTTTTTCTTTTTCTAGTTCCCCCAGGTGTGCAGTTAGATCTTTGATTTTTGCACTTTTTTCTTTTTTAATATAGGCATTTATGGCTATAAATTTCCCTCTCAGCACTGCTTTTGCTGCATCCCATATGTTTTGATATGTTGTGTTCTCATTTACATTCATTTCAATGTAGTTACTGATTTCTTTTGCAATTTCCTCCTTGACTCACTGATTGTCTAAGAACGTGTTGTTTAACTTCTATATTTTTGTGCCTATTCTGGTTGTCTGCCCCCTTATTAATTTCTAGCTTCATTCCAATGTGGTCAGAGATATTACTTTGTATAATTTCAATCTTCCTGAATTTGTCGAGAGTTGATCTGTGACATATCATGTGGTCTATCCTGGAGAATGATCCATGTGCTCTCGAGAAGAATGTATATCCTGCTGTATTTGGACGTAATGTTCTGTATATGTTTATTAGGTCTAGATTCTCTAATGTATTATTCAAGGTCTCTGTTTCTTTATTGACCTTCTGTCAAAATGTTCTGTCTAATGGTGATAATGGTATATTAAATTCCCTAGCCACAAAAGTAGAGGCATCTATTTCTCCACTTAGATTTTCAATGTTTGCTTCATGTATTTTGGGGCACCCTGGTTAGGTGCATAAATGTTTATGATTGTTCTTTCTTCTTGATAGATTACCCCTTTTGTTAATATATAGTGTCCTTCTTTGTTTCTTACAATAGTTTTGCATTTAGAATCTATTTTGGCCAATATTAGTATAGCTACTCCTGCCCTTCTTCAGTTATAGTTTGCTGACATGTAAAATCATTTTCAAACCATTTACTTGCAACTTCCTCACATCCCTGGGTCTAAAGTGAGTTTCTTGTAGACAGTGTATAGATGGGTCATATTTCCTTATCCATTCTTCCAATTTGTTTTTTGATTGGAGAATTTAATCCATTAACATTTAATGTTATTACTGTCAAGGGAGTACTTGCATTAGCCATTTTTTCTTTAGGTTTATGTATGTCATATTTTGTTTTTATTTCTTTTTATCTTTTTGGTTATTCTTATTAATACTCTTCCTTTCTACACTCTCCTTCAACCCTTTCTCTCTTTATTTTCCTTGCAACCTGCAGAACTCATTTTAGTATTTCTTTAAGGGCAGGTTTCTTATTGACAGACTCTCTTAATTTCTGTTTACCTGTGAATATTATGAACTCTCCCTCATTTTTGAATGCCAGTTTTGCTGGATAGAGAATTCTTGACTGGCAGTTTTTTCTTTTATCACCTTAACCATGTCATACCACTGCCTTCTCACCTCCATGGTTTCAGATGAGAAATCAGTGCTTAATCTTATCGAGCTTCCTTTGTATGTGATGGATCTCTTTTCTCTTTCTGCTTTCAGTATTCTCTCTTTGTCTTCAGTATTTGACAATTGGATAACTATATGTCTTGTGGTAGGCCTGGTAAGATTTATACTGTTTGGAGTGCACTGCACTTCCTGGACATGTACATCCATGTCCCTCAAAAACATTGGGAAATTTTTAGCTATTATTTCCTCCAACACTCCTTCTGCCACCTTTCCCTTCTCTGTTCCCTTTGGGATGTCTGTAATGTGTATGTTTGTATGTTTTGTGTTGTCATTCTATTCCCTGAGTCTCTCTTGACTTTTTCTATCCTTTTTCTATCTGTTCTACTATCTGTCTGATTTCAGATGTACTGTCTTTGATGTCACTAATTCATTCCTCTGCCTGTTCACATCTGCTATTATGTGCTTCCAGCTTATTTTTTGTTTTCTTGCGTTGTACCGTTCATCATCATCCTATCTGTTATTTTTCATTTTATTTTTTTTATGATTACTTCAGTATGTTCCTCCAGTGCCTTCTTAATATCCTTTATCTCTTCCTTCACTTCATTAAGTTCATTCATGATTTGTTTGGACATCCTTGATTAGTTGTTCCACTTTCTGCATATCTTCCTGTTTATTATTTTGTTCATTAGACTGGGCCATGTCTTCCTGTTTCTTAGTATGGCTTGTAATTTTTGTTGGTTTCTAGGAATCTGTTTACCTTGATGTTTCTCTTTCTACTCTAGAGTTTTGTTTTGTTTTGTGTTAAGGTTCCTCTTTGACATTTGGTTCCACTTATTCTATATCCTAGTTGTTGTCTGTGTTCCCTTGAAGGAATATTAATAACATAGAAAAGGAAAGAAAGAAGAGAAAAAGAATAATAGTAATAATAAAAAAAGATAGAAAAGGAACCATAAAAGAGCCAGAAATAAAAATAAGTAATGAGAGTGAAAAATCATAAAAATACAAAGGAATAAGAATAAAAAAATTGAAATGAGAAAAAAATGGAATAAAATAAAGACTGGAAAGATGAGAAGAGAAAAAGAAAAAAATGAAGAACAAACGAGAATGTGGAATGAAAGAAAAGCAATAGAGAAAAATTAAGGGGAAAAAAAAGGGGACAAAGAAAGAGAAAAGCAAAAAACAACTGAGGAAAAACAGGTTTCCCTCTTAGGCTCCTAGGGAACCGTCTCAGGCTGCCAGTGCTTATCAATCACCCTGCAGCCTGCCTTCCACAGGTAAGGTACCCAGTTTAAGAGAATAAAACAAAGAATTAAAAAATAATTAAAAAATAATAAAAAATATAAAATAGTAGACAAAAAAACAGAAACAAAATGTTCTTAATCTATGAGTTCCCTGTCACAGAGTGCTGGCTGGTTGCCTGACAGCCTGCTGGATCCCTTCCCTTAGGGGGTGCAGGGAATTGAACCAGAGACCTTGTATATGTGAGGCAGGCATTTCTCCACTAAGCTACACCTACTCCACAGGTTAGGTAGGCTTCTGAAAGCCAGATAATGGCTCTCCCTGCCCTCTTTTCCCTCAGGCGAGTTGGGCTTCTAACAGTTTGCTGGCTATCTCTCCTGTCTTCCTTCTCTCCTAGTTCCTCTCTATCCCAGGGTGGCTGTGTGTGACAGCCTGGCTCATCAGATCCCCTCTCCCTCCTTCCTGGGGCTGCTTCAGTGCTGACTGGGGTCTTTTTGAGATTCAAAGTGGGCTTAGCTGGCCAAACTCACTGAAGAGAAATCAATATCTGCCCTCTGCCAGACCCCTGTTCCCCCCAGGGAGGAGAGCTTTCTTTCCCCACTCAGTTGGCTGCAGTGAGCCAGAGGTTTAACTGAGGATATTCACCTTTAGGGTGGGGTATATGTAACATTCCTAGCCACAAGTGTGAGTACTCATGGTTTTCATTTGGCCTCTTTTCTCTCTGTACCTCTCCCTCCTGGATGATGCGCAGCACTCTCCTGGTCTGCAGATCCCCAAAGCAGCTCCCGTGGATTGTTTTTTGTCCTTCCTCCATTGTTTTTGTGAGAGGGTTGAGCCCTGCCTACCTTTTCTGATGCCATCTTCCAGGAAAATCTTCTTAAGTCTTAAAGTGTACATTTGTGTATTAGCTAAGGTTGAATCTGAGGGGCGGGGTGGGGTAGAATAGTAGTGGGGGAACAGAAAGGAATTCCAGGTAGAGAGTCCTGTAAGTAATGGCAATAGGGACCTACTGCTATTACTTGCAGTATATTAAGAGTATTAATTGAGTCAAGAAGATGCTGCCAGAGAGCTAAGGCCCAGATTTTAGAGAATCTATATTGAAGAGTTTCAATAGTATCTTATATGATGGAAAGACACTGGTAGGTTTCAGGCATATAACTCATTCTGGATTGTGTAAGGGCTGGATTTTAGGAGAGAAAACTGAAGGTAGGGAGACCAGTTTTATTACTCCAGGTGAAAAATAATGAAGATTTGAATTTGGTCAGTGATAGCAGGTGATTCATTTGATATGTAATTAAGAGATAAATTTTCAAGCCCTAATGATGCTTAGCTTTTGGTGATGAGGTAGATTAAGGGGTAAACAATAAATCCCAGGCTTCCTTCTTGAATAACTGGGTGGATTGTAGAATCACCACTTAAGACAGAAACAAGGAAGAGAGTTAGGTAGAGCATAAAATGAGTTTGATTTGGGGTATGTTAAGTTGGGGAGAGCCACATTTGTTAGTCAACAGAAAAGTGACTATATGAGTCCAATATTCTAGGCAGAGATTTGGGCTGGGTTCAGGTTTGAAATCAGCAGCAGCTAAGGTAGGTACAGTTATTAGAGTGACTGTGACCATTGTGCAAGTGAGAATAGTGGACTGTGGATGGACGCTGGGGTTCCTGGGTTGGGCAAAGGAAGGGTAACCCACTGAGGAGACAGAACAGGACAAATGTGAGAAATGATGAGAACTAACAGTGTGTGGTATCAGAGAAACAACAGGCAGACCTTTTGGAGAGTGGTAAACAGAATACAATGTTGCAGGAGGTGTTATGAGTTAAGGGTTGAAAAATGGCTGCTGAGGCAGTTAGGAGAAGAGATCTTGTAGAATGACGTGGACAGAAACCATGATACATTGGGTTTCAATGTAAATGATAGGTTGGGAATTGAGGTAGCAAATAAAGGAATATTCCTCCTTTTGGATGAAAAATGAAGATTGAGTAGTAGCTAGAGGTGGCTTTTTGGGGGGAAAGGAGTAGAATTTAACAGGTTTCTAGGTTGTGGGAAAGTAAGCAGCTGAGAGGAACAGGTTGAAGATACAGGAGAAGATCTGACCAATGTGGAAGGTCCCAGGCAAAGCCCTAGGGCTGGAGTAAAGGGACAGGTAGAGGGTGACCTTGCCCAGGGCTATAGGGACATACCTTTCCATAAAGTTGGATGGACTTGCAGATTCTTTATAGGTCATATGTCTTAGACAGTCAGTGATAATCCAGCTGCTTGATTCAGCCATTTGGAGGAGGAAGGAAGCAGTGATGATGCTTGAAAATGGACGTGGTAAGAGATGAAGAAAATAGTGAATGTTTATGCTAGTTTTTGAAGTGCTGGAGTTAAGAGCAAAAAAAATAAAAGAAACCAATGATCGTGCCTAGAGACTGAGTCTTAGTTTATTGAGTTCACCGATGCAGATAGTTGTGTAGGAATGAGTTATGAATAGCTGAAGATCTGGACTTCAAGCTTTCACTTTGGTGTTTTTGCCTATAGGGTCTGAGACTTGTGTAGGAAGAGGACGTTTCCTTTACATCAGTGGTTTGCAAACCTCACTGCCCATAGGAATCATGGGCTTTTAAAAAATAATGGTGCCATGCTTACCCCCAGAGATTCTGGTATAATTGATCTGGTGTGGTATCAATATTCTTAAAAACTCCCTAGGTGATTCAACTGTGCATCCATGGCTGAGAACCACTGCTCTAGACCAGGGATCAGAACATGTTTTCTGCAAAGCTCCAGATAGTAAATATTTTAGACTGCCTCTTTCTGTGGCAACTACTCAAATCTGCCATTATAGCACAAAAGCAGCCATAAATAATATGATAATCAAAGAGTGTGGTTCTATTTTAAAAAAACTTTATTTATGACCACTGATATTTGAATTTCATAAAATTTTCACATACCACAAAATATTCTTTTTTGATATTTTTTCCATAACCATGCAAAAAGGTAAAAACTGTGATTCCTTTCTAACCAGTCAGATAGGCACAGGCTGCAACTTGCTCTTCCCTGTTTGAGACTTTTGCTATTCAAAGTGTCATCTTGAGCCAACAGCATTAGCATCACTGGGAAGCCAGTTAGAAACACAGAATTTTGAGTCTCACCCCAGTTTTACTGAAACAGAATCTGCATTTTAATGAGAACCCCTAGAGATTAGTGTGTAAATTAAAATTTGAGAATCACTAATCTTCTCTAGGCCATGCAGCTCCCATACCCAACCTCTTCAGAAAACAGGGAGCCTCCTATTTGTCCAGATGTCTCAGTGACCTTTTAACGAAAGCTAGAGAACAATTAATTAAGGAGAACTCAGTGGTAAGTGCCTGTCATCCAGGTATTTAGAACTGTTTAACTAAAGTAAGTTATTCTGGCAATAGGGTTCTAGAAATGCAAGTGTAAAGTTGACATTCTGTTATGAAAATGAAGAATTTACTTTATATTCTTGTACATAAAGAGATCTCTCTTTGTACAGAACAGGAATACTGGGGTTCTTGGAAACAGGGCCAAACTTTTCGTCAAGAAACACCTTGAAATCCATGGAACTACACAACACAAGCAGTGAACTCTAAGTTAAACCATGGACTATAGTTAATAGTACAATTATAAAACTATATTTAAATCCACTGTAACAAATGTACCACACTAATGCAAGGTGTTAATAATAGGTTGGTATATGGAACCCTGTATTTTATGCATGAATTTTCTGTAAACCCACAACTTCTTTTAAAAGAAAACAAAACAAAACACCAAAACAAAACAAAAAAAAAAACAAAAAAAAAACTTTAGCATGCAGAATCATCCGGAGGACTTCTTAAAACACAGATTGCTGGGCTCCACACCAGACCTGCAGAGAATCAGAATCAGTGTGTCTATGGTGGGGCCCTAGGATTTGAAGTTCTAATCAGATCCTAGGTGATGCTGAAATTGCTAGCCCACAGACCACAATAAACAAACAAATAAATAAATAAACACCTTGAATGTATTCAACAGTCTCTACAATGTCTTTTTTGAGATCCCAGAGAACTATAGCCAGAGCATGTAAGAGATTATTTTAGGCTTGTTACTTGAGCGGAAAACATGCAAATCATGGAAGAATAGTAAATGTCTAAAATCTAACATATTCAATCATAGTGAAATAAACACTATACAACCTAATGGTCACTAGAAGAAGTAGTCCTAACTTTTTTTTTCCCATTAGACAGATTCAAGAGTGAATAATTCAGCAAATAATCATTACTCCTAAGACTTATTTCAGGTAAATTGTAAAGAACATTAAAGTGGGACTCAAAATACCACGCTACAATTCTGACATAGTCTGTGTGACCATTGGGAGGTCAATTAACTTTTTCAGAACCTTGATTTTTTTAAATCTGTGAAAAGCGAATGATGTTTTTTGAACCAACGTTCTTCCCAGGATTATTCTAAAATTAACTGTATGAGAATGTGCTCTAAAAAGTAATAACTGATATTCAGATATAAATTAAACCATGTTATTGTGTGTTTATAAGGGCTGTACTAAGACTAGATTTGTGGGATGACAAAATGACTATTAGGCTTCTCTCAAAAAGTCCTTAACTGAACTGCAGTATTTATTCTGTAAGAAACAATTTCCCTTTAGCTTCAGTTATTACACTTTAGCAGATTTACTTCCCAATTTGACTTTGGTAAGAATGAGATTAATAATGGGACTGCAGCAAGACTAAAATGTTAATTCCCCCAGGATGTGAAGAAAACCACATGCATACAAATGTGTTTAACATTGATTTCCCACGTTATTTATTTTGGCTAATTTCCTTTTAAACTCACATATATATGTGGATTCAGGCACCTGTTGAAGAGAGCATTAAGTGCTGACTTATTTTGTTCATTCATCTCTTTTTTATTACCTCATCCCACCTTTTCTGTAAAATACAAACTACCACTTCTTTAAGGGGTAATTGGATAAACAAAACTCCGTACGTTGTAAACTTTTAAACTTTCATGCTATCCTTACATGACCATTGGGGAATGACCTCCTTCTGACATCTACATTCCCTCTCAACAAGCTTGATCATGCAGAAGTTTAAAAATGTGAATGCTAAACTGGTATTAAAAATAATATTGCAGTTGATAGACCTTACCACCAGAGGCGTAATGTTGTGCCACTTTTAAGAGTTGAAAGCGCTGAAGAGAGATTACTAAAACGGTTAAAATTGTTACAATGCACACAAAATGGTCCTTTCCATCCATAATTCCCAGTATACCTTTATGATGTGTACATTATGCTCCAGCCAAACCAGACTGTTTCTCAAAGGAGCATGCATTTTTCTGTGGTTGGAGCTTTGCTTACAATATTCTCTATATTTAGAAAGCCCTCTAGCCACCTTTTACTGACAAAATCCCATCCATCCTTCAAGGCTCAGCTCACAAGGCTCCTCATACACGTATCCTTCCTGGTCCTGCCAACTGGATGTGATATTTATCTCCTCTGAGCCCTCAGAGCACCTTGTATATACCTCTCTTATGACACTTAGCTCAGTCTGTCTTATATTTTAGTTATTTGTGACCTTGACTCCTTTCCTCTCTTAGGCAGCTGGAGAGCAGGGACTATGTCTTCTTTATTCTTGAAACTCTTGAAAGCTGACACTCCTCTTGTCTTCAGAAGAACATTCTTGAGGAGACCAAGGGCAGACTGGTCAGAAAAGTGACAGATTATTTCAAGCATACATTTCTTTTGTCCTTTGGATCATTTTGATCTAAGGGGACTGCATTATATTGAATAAGGGAACTTCTGTGTTAGAAGTAGAAATATAATGTAAGTAGGTGAATGAAGAGGAGTGTGTGACTGGAGAGAAATCAATGAGCTAATGAGGAGACAAGAGTGTAGGTATTTTGTGATCCCAAAGATGGGGTAAGTTGAAAGCGCAGTTGGACCGTAACAGGTGCTGCTGATGCCCAGCCCATGTCCCTTCCATCTTTTCCTGGGTT
Source organism: Cabassous unicinctus (assembly GCA_029593785.1). NCBI lineage: Eukaryota > Metazoa > Chordata > Mammalia > Cingulata > Chlamyphoridae > Cabassous > Cabassous unicinctus. The sequence goes on along the minus strand of JAQZBX010041976.1, from coordinate 8,160 downwards.
CACCTGTGACGGTGGCCAGCAATTCCTGTACTCACAGACGGCTTCCTACCCCACACACCTGTGCCTTTCTGAGTCTCTGCCTGCTAGCTTTCTTCTTTGCCCAAGGTGCTTGCTTAACCCACACAGGGCAGCCCAGAAATACCAGGATTTCATGCCCTACTGGGAAACCCTCTAACAATGAGGGATGGGAACCAATGGTTAAATATTCACCTTCTCTCTTCTGTGTTGAGACAATTCTGAAGTCTCATAAGGGTCACAGAGGAACTGAGTCTCCGTGGTTCCCAGCAGCCATCTTCTTCCTTCGTTTTTCTCTGTTCACCATCTTATTTTCTTTTCTCCCTCACTTGTGCTTCCCAAGCTCATGTAACAAATAGGATTTTTTGGGGGGTTAGCCCATCCTGAGATATTCTGACCAAGTAGAGCTAAGGTTTTGGCAAAAAATAAATTACCTGTATTATAAGACCCAGTTTTCCTGTGAATGATGTTATAATGAGAACAGCCACAGATAAGAGAACTGTGGAGTGATAAGAGTGGGAGAAATGTGACTTAGTTAGCATAATTTTAGAAAAAGAATTTAGGAGGGAACTGGGAAGGATTTGTGCAATGAACAAAGAATGGAATTAACAGGATAATCTTGGGTTGTAGATAAAAATGAATGTATTGTGGCTGCATGCTTGAAAATCAATCATGTACTGCATATTTCTTATATTACCTGATGACTTTGGTCATAGTATAAATAAAATAAATGTTTTGTGCCTCTATTCAGCCTCATCTGCTCTGTCTGGTGCTACTACAATGTGGAAAGTGATTCTAGGAGTAGCATGATAGGTGAATCTACATTGTCACTCTTTTATATTAGTTGAGAGTATCAGAGGACTGATTTTGATTCACTGTTCAGGAATTAATTTTTTTTTACCATATTACATTTGTTTCTCACAGGTATAGCAGAATAATATTTATATATAATAACATATATTTTTATTTTACCTATTCAAGCTAGATTTTGAGTCAACCCTCATGGAAGGGAAAAAAAACAGCAATAAAAGAGTTCAAAAACATAATCCCTGGGGGGTGGTGATTTAAGGTATAAAAGAAGATATGAGAAAAAATTAGGACCCTTAGGAGATGAGTGTTAGAAAACCTAACCCAAAGTGGCTTAAGCCAAAAAAGGGAATTTATTATTTTACATAACTGAAAATTCCAGGGAGAGAGCTACTCTCAAACAAGCCTGATTCAGGACTCAGTCACTAGGATAATTTTTAGGCCTTTCTTCTAATGAGGTTGTTCCAATTGCAGCCTCAGTATAGTGGACCCCAGAGGCTTTAAGCCTTCTTCACTATAATAAATGATAGCACAGCAGAAAAGATATGAAACACAGAAATTCAAGAATTGTTTCTCATCAATCTGATTTGGGTCATGTGCCCATTTCCAAACAGAACCTGGGATAATGAAATGAGCATATTAATTTATGTCACTTTTTACTTTCCAAGCTGTATATCATTAATTTCCTTTTATTGCTTTATTGCACTGGCTAGGACCTCTAGTATAATGTTGAATACAAGTGTTAAGAGCATCCTTGCTCCTGACATTAGGGGAAAAGGGTTTAATGTTTCATGATTGAGTATGATATTAGTTGTGGGTTTTTGTATATGCCCTCTATCAGATTGAGGAAGTCCTCTTCTATCCCTAGTTTGCTGAGTTTTTTTTTTTTTAATTATGAATTGGGGTTGAATTTTATTAAATGCTTTTTCTGTATCAATAGAGATGATTGTGGATTTTCTCCTTTATTCCATTAGTGTGATGAATTCTATTTAATGGTTTCAACCTTGATTCCTGGGATAAACCCTACAAGGTCATGATTTATTTTCCTTTTTCATTTTGGTAAATTGCTGGATTCCATTTGTTTACACACACACACACACACACACACACGTGCACACATGCACACATGCACATTTGTGTATAATTAAACTTTTTTCCTGTGGCCATGTTCTTGAGGATATGATATTGGTTTGTGATATTATTTTCTTGTAATATTTTTTATCTGGTTTTGGTATCAGGGTAATGCTGGCCTCATAAAAGTAGTTGGAAAGTGTTCCATGTTCTTCTATTTCCTGAAAGAGTTTGTATAGAAGATTTATTTATTTTAATTTATGATCTTGCCCTGATTTTCAAGGGATAGGTAGAGTCAGTTTTATTCAAGTGCATGAGAGTGGGAGAGGATCATTTCCCTGAAAAAAACTGAGGTATTATTGCAACAAGAAGGAAGAGTGGAAGCTGAACTGCAGACACAACAATTGGCCATGACATACAATGAGGCGGAATAAGGCTTCTCATCACCAAAACTATATAGGATTCCCTGGGCTGGTGGGGCAGGAGAGATGCAAGGAGGTGGAATGAGAACCTGGGGCTCTTAATGAGGTGTCATGAACTAGAGTTAATATCCACAGGCTTCCCAGCTCCCACTCTCATGGAAACCTCTTGAGAGTCAACTTCAGCCTCCATCTGAGCAGGCAGCATATGTCACCCATGGCAAATACTTGCCTTAGCGGTTCTTCTAATTGGCATTCAGTGAAGATGTAACTGCCAGCTGGCATGCCTTCTGTTGACTTTTAGCTGGTGTGCTTTTGCTTACTTCTAACCTACTTACCTAAGTGGACAACTCAGCTTTCAGTGTCCTTGGATGTTCATACCCCATCCCAAGTCAATCTCCAGAGAGAAAGGGTATGAACCTGAACCTCAGAGAAGGAGGAAACCTGTGGTAGGGGGAAAAGCTCCCTGTTCCTGTACTCAGATGGGTTTGAACAGAGCCAGATGGAGCAGCCCAATTCATCCCTTTGAAGTTGGTATTATGCTTTTGTTTCCCATCCTTCTTTTCATCTATTTTTTTTAAGGATTTATTTTATTTATCCCCTACCCCATTGTTTTTTGCTGTCTGCTCTCTGTGTGTTCTTCTGTGTCTGCTTGTCTTCTCTGTAGGCAGCACTGGGAACCGATCCTGGGACCTTCCAGAGTGGGAGAGAGGCACTCAATCTCTTGCACCACCTCAGCTCCCTGATCTGCTGCGTCTCTTTTTGTCTCTCCTCTGTGCCTCTTTTTGTTGCGTCATCTTGCTGCCCCAGCTCTCTGCATGGCCAGCACTCCTGCACGGGCCAGCTGTCCGCATGGGCCAGCACTCCACGTGGGCCAGCTTGCCACGTAGGCCAGCTTGCCTTTCACCAAGAGGCCCCGGGAGTCGAACCCTGGACCTCCTATATGATAGATGGGAGCCCAGTCGCTTGAGTCACATCCATTTCCCACCCCCCTTCTTTTCATCTTAATGTTAATCTTTTCTGTGATTTTCTCCTTCCCTGTCAATCACAAATTATCCTTCTTAACTTCTGAGATTAAGGAGAGAGAACTGATTTAATTCTTTTTCCTTCTGGAATAGCCTGTATCTCAGAAAGCCTTGGCTATATTAATAAAATGCAATGTCTGACCTTAGAGGAGAATTTTCCCTGGTACAAAAATTACTTGGGCTTTTATTAAACCAAACCTAAGAAATCATTGTGTAACTGTATGGGATACAGTAGTGCCTTGCACAATTCACTTAAACTTTTTAAGGGATCTGATATGCAGCAGGTGGCAGCAGGGCTAGAATGTAAGATGATTTAAACAAGAGCTCTGCCCTCTAGGCCCCCTACAACCCTATAAGTGGAAATGCTGAGGTCTGGGGACAGAACCAGAAAACTTGGATGTGGAACAGAGGCAGGAGACTGTTAGGGCCCAAGCAAAGAATAATCAGTTAAACTTGTGTGGGTTCAAGAAAGGTAGGTCAAGGACTCTTTATTCTCTAGGGTTAGAACTTCTAATTTTGCAGTCTGGGAGTTGGACATTCAATTAATCTAAGGGTTGATTAAGCCCTAGGGAAAATGGACTCATAATGACCAAATTTTGGTTTTAGCTAGAAAGTAGTTTAATAACCTAAAATAGGAAATACCTCTTCCTAAAAGGGAAGTTTACATAAGACCAGAAATAACAAGGGCTATAAATCAAGACCAGGAAGCAACTTGGTGAATATATAGTATTTGAACAAATAGGCTCCCATAAGGAACAGTCCACCCAAACGACTTGGGTACTTTTCTGTTGGCTAGTGAGGGCTCCCCTGCCCTTAACCATGATCCTGTTCCTTTCTTTGGCCTTTCAAAAATGCTCCAAGTTTCTCCCTTTAATACTTGTTGTTGCAACAACTTTTTGTGCGTGCATCAAGCATTCCAAATTGCTTTGGGCAAATCATCTTTAGTGAGGCTTCATGACAATAATAATGAGTATTTATTGAGTACTTACTATGTGCCAGGTACAATTCTAAATGATTTATATGGATTATCCCATTTACCTCTCACAATCACTCTATAAAATAAGTATAATTATCCCTCTTTTTTTTAGATGAGGAAACTGAGGCATGTGGAAGTTAAGTATCTTTCTCAAGGTCATTCATATACCTGGGAAGGAGGGTTCAAGAACCCGTGCTACTGACCACTCTGTGATTCTGCCTCTATCTTTCTTTGGTACTTGTTGAGCAGTTAAAGATGATTTGATATAATCTGTTTTCATTTTTAAAATGAGTGAAGAGAGAAGTTATGGGGCTTGTTTATGACTGACACAAAAAACCAAGCTGCCAGCTCTTATGTGCTTTCTGACTTCCTATGGCTTGTAAATCAACTGCTTCAAGTAAGAAAGGTAACTTGTGTTGTCAGAAACAAGCATTTTCTTTTGCTTTCTCTAAACCGCCATGGAGTAAAATCGATGATAAGATAGAAAAATAAAGTCCAATAAAAATATACCCATGCAAAGGCAGTGGAATTTATGGCTTTCCTTTTTTTCCAGATATTGTTTATTTGCACCTGCTTTCCTTCTGTTCTTCCTTAAAAGTCCCCTTTTGAAAATATATCTAGCTTTTCTCTTTTTGGCTTAGATGTGTTGGGAAAGAATCCATATATGCAGTTTATCAAGAGTTACAATAAATGGTTTTGGAAATGAAATAGCTTCCTTTCTGTCTCTCTCTCTCCCTGCTTTCAAAGAGTCTTCTCTCATTGCTTCATCCTAATCGGGTAGGACCCACCCTCTTTAGGGTGAGAGGAAGTTCAGTCTCCAAACAGCTTAAGTTTTGGACTCTCCAGAGAAAGCACTGCCAACTTTCTGATTTATGTGTGGTTTTAGTGATGAGGACTACTGACTTCCACGGATTTAGGTGAGAACACCAGAGATTTTTTACTGGAAACCTCAAGTTGCACTTCAGTTAATTTCCAATCGGTTAAAGGCGGCCCAAGACAAGATGGTGTGCGAAGAGGCTTTATCTCCTCTCTATATCTGTGTTACTTATTGCATTCTAACTATAACCTTATTCTTCATGTTCTTTGTTCATTCTTACATGTATTTTTCCATTTTCCTTCTTTTCCCTTTGGACAGTGGCTAACTATAAACTACATGTTAAGTACAATATTTTCTCTTTGCTGTCACTTTCCATAGTTTTATTAGGTTTCATACACAACTGCAAGTCCTTTGGCTGATGAACTGGCACAAAAATAAGGAAGTAGATAAGCCAAGCAATATTAAGATCCTTCTGTAAAGAAATGCAAGTTTTGTTCACTAATAAAAAATAACAAGACTGGTCATGCTGAATGAAGCTGGGTAGTATATTATCCACCATACACTTGAATATTGTTCAATTTGTTTATCTCACTGTATTAAAGAGAGTGATACCATTTTCAGGGACACTAGCTTTTGCTAGAGGTATTGCAAGCCTAAAGGGACAGGGCAAAAGCATTTGCAAAGAAGGAAGCATAACTGTATTTTTAACTATCAGTATGTTGGGCCAAGGGAGAAAAGTTATAACAGGCATAAAAATGGAGGCGCCATTTTAAAATTCAGGAGGAATCATTTGCATAACCCAAACAGGTCACTGTGACATGAATGCAGGACAGAGTAGCTAAAAGTTGTAATTCTGTTGAAGCTTCCCTTTTATCTGGTTTTGGTGTGCTTAGATGATCCATGACTTCTTTCTACTCAGTTTGTTCATAGAAGAATGGAACAAATTTGATACAGTTTGACGGCAAGCATGGTTTCTTTGTCCGTATGGCAGGGATGTTGAATTTACAGTGTTAACATTCCCTTTTAACCTCTTTGAAGATGAGTTTTGGAAGCAGCATCTGCTCCTGGGTATTCTTTTTGACCGGCTTGCTGGCTGATGAATGCAATTAATCTAGATGAAATTGTGCATTCCATTCATGACCAGTTTTCTCTTTCTTTTGTGGATTTTCTTCCCCAGGTTTGAGCAACATAAGAAAGGGAAATAGAGCCAGGGTTAGGAAAAAGAATGGCACTGCCTTCAATCAGGGATGGAATTCAAAGTGGACATGTTGTAGCAGACATATGAGCACAGCCCTATCCAGTGGAGGAGGCACAGCCATGGGCAAGTTCCCAGATTTCACTGGACGTGAATTTCCTAATGACAGAGATGAACAGTTAGAGCTAATGAGATGGATCTGAGTTTCCTTAAGGAGTTAATGTTCCATGATTCTAAGACAAAGAAGGAAGGTGACGTTGGTCTTACTCGTCACATACCTGGGCAAGGCTCCTGATACCTTGGGCAAGGGTGGGTGCCATGGCAGTGCCCTCTATTGTCTTACCTGTCTTCTTTGATCTCAGGGAGACATTTCTTCAGAGAAGTCTCTAACTGCATTTGTTCCTGTATCTTTGCACAGAGAGGAGATTATGGTAGGCACATTGACAATGGTAGAAAAAAAATACATTTCAGTGCCAGCAGAGCCTCTTCTGTAAGATCCCATGCTCTGCCAGGTCCATACTGCTTTCAGAGAAATATGCCTAGCAGTTTCCTAATGCTGTTAAATTTATATAATTATCTTGGCTTGAGCCTGAAACTCCAAAGCAAAGCTCTCTGGTATGCTGAGCTAGGTATGTGGTTGAATTTCCAGGACTCTTCATCACCTAAACCCAAACCCAGACCCAAATTTCAGCACCTTTCTGTAAGCTGCATAGGAGATGGAAAAGTAGAGAACCCCTTGGTTACTTCCCCAGAGCAGTAGTTATAAATGGCCAGGCCTCCTCCTGGGCTGTTTTGCAGAAGGTTATGCTGTCAGTTTACTGATATCTATCACATGGCTGGAAGAAGTAAGCGAGTCCCAGTCATGTGTATACAGGTAAACAGCCCATCAGTGTTTTATGGTGGTTTTAAAGTGATGAGTTCTAATGCTTATATAATAATATGTGTTATATGAATAAGGACCTCAAATTCCCTATCTCTATAAGGAGGATGTCTTTTCCTATTCCATTATCATTTAGATAATATGTTTCCTGCTTAGAATTTAGCATTTGAATATGTAATGTTTTAATTACTGCAAAGAGCATTTACTTTGCTCCTTTTAATATCAGTGTTGCTTTTTATGGAAAGTTTTGACAAAAGTAGCATTTTAACTACTAGGAAGTGGCCCTTTCAATTTATGAAATCCTATAATGCTATCACAGCAGATTTTAATTGTGGTGCCATTAGGAAAGTAAGGTGGTTTATTTAGGTTAAATGGAGAGCTAATCTGATTAGGGTTTTTCAGTTCTTTTGAGTTAGTTTATGTGAACCTCTTTTATTCAGAAAGTTGTAACTTAGCCATAAAAGTATAGCTTAGGGATAAGTATGCCAGAAAAATGCCCTCATCCTTTGAGAAGTTTTAAAAAGAGTATATAATATTGCAAAGTGTACTGTTTTTTTAGGTGCTCATTCATATTCAATGACAGCTTAGAGAATTCTGAATTTTTTCAGTGATCATTTGGCCTGGGAGTAGAAACAAAGGATCTTTCTCTTTTTTATTTGCTATTTTTGCTGAGCTTTAAATTATATATACGGACAGAAAACTGGAAAGTATAATGATAGTCTAGGTGCTTGGTTTAAAACAAATGTAGAGGGAGTGGATGCGGCTCAACCAGTTGAGCGCTTACTTTCCACATAGGAGGTTCCGGGTTCAGTTTCCGGTGCCTTCTAAAATCAAAAAACAAACAACAAGTGAACTAATGAAAAACCAACTCAGAAGAGACTATGTGGTTCGGTGGTTGAGCACCAGCTTCCCACAGACAAGGTCTGGGGTTTTAATTCCTGGCCCTGGTACCTCA
>JAQZBX010041975.1:0-22159 GCA_029593785.1 Cabassous unicinctus | reverse complement strand
AAAAAAGATAACTGAAGGTATAACTTACACTATGTAAATTAATATACATAGAGATACAAAAAATGGAATGGTAATTTATTAAAGGGTGGGATTCTTAGTTTTTGTGTTTTTTTTCCTTAATCCATTATTGTTGTAATACTGATGTCCAGTAATTTTTAGAAAATAAAAGACAGTAGCAAAAGAAATTCAAAACATTGGTCACTTTTAAAATAAATGTTCTCTTCAATGAAACCACTGACCTTAAAAAAGAAAGGGCATGGTTTCTCACTTTGGCTCTCAGACTTGTTTATCTTACATCCTGGGCATATACTTTACCTCTCTGTATCTACTCCTTACTAGTAAAACAATTCCAGCCTCACCCAATCCCATGATTTATGTGAGGATCATGAAAGAATGTGCTAGAAAATATACTGTAACATTAGAAATTATATATAAACAGGAGGCTCTATTAATACAAACCCTTTCAGCTTTTCTTCTAGGAGTTTTAGTTCTTCAGCTCTAGACTTTGTTTCCTCTTCTAATTGCTTGACCAGCCTTTCAGCTTGTTCTTCCTTTTGCTGCAATTTATTTAGTTCATCTAGTGCTTGCTTTAATTCTTCCTCAAAGATATTCCTGTCTTTAATCATTTCCTCTTGAAAAGAATATAGTTTCTGCTGAAGATTAGAAGTTAATTCCTATATCCGAGTAGAAAACCACCAAAATAATTTGAAATGGCATTGTGAAGTTTTACTGAGAGGAAAAACATACAGATAATGAAATGTGAAAATTAAATTTAAAAGCTTCAAGTCTTCATAGATTATATCTATACTGTCTTCTTTTCTACACAAAACATGCAAACTTTATGAAATTAAAATAATATTTTACACTGTAAAATAGGGCTTTTCTAATATATAGAAATGTACTGTGATTATAGTACTATATAAAATATTTTAAAGTTATATAATACATAAATACATTACCATTGTAAAAAAAATTCTAACATTACAAATAAAGTGAAAATTGCCTATTGACTGCTCCCCATCCCAATTCACATTCTGCCATTCCAGAGAAAACCACTAATTTGGTATATATACCATCTGGTCTCTTTATATTCATATTATACATTTTTTGGGGGGATATAAATGATATATATTCTGTATATGTAAAGGTCATTTTAAAAAAAAACCATATAAATAGGTATAAAGATCTATCCAGGTCATTATATATAGATTTGCTTCATTCTTTGTTGCAGTGTGCCCAACAATATTTCACATCACTTCATATGACTAACAGTTTGACCAGCACTCACAATCATTTTATATTAAATGTTTTAATTTGTGTCAACCTTATTAAGTGGAAAAAAAAAAGCTATTCCCATTTCCTTGCTTACTACATATTTGAGCATCTTTTCATGCTTACAGGTTACTTGAATTTCTACTTCTGAGAATTGTCTATTTACATCTTATGCCCTTTTTTTTTAAAAAAAAGAAAGTAGTCTTTTTTCTTAATGATATTTAAAATGTTCTTTATAAAATATAGATTTAAAAAATTTGTCTATTTTATTTCTTGAGTCATTAAACACTCTTTTATAACATAATTTTTAATGCCTTCATAGTAATCTAACCAAAGGATGTACCCTGGAAACTTTTAAAACAATTTCCTTATTTTGGTATATCTGTGGTTTATAATTTTTTTCACGTTATCAGTAACCTTGTGGTAGACATCTTTATAGCTACACTGTCAACATATCCATGATTATTTTCCTACAGACAGGATTCTAAAGATAGACTGACTGAATCAAAGGATATACACAATTGAAAGGTTTTCTGACACGTGGAAATTTATATGGAAAATAAGCACTAGTATTTTTTTTTAATTGTAGTAAACTTACCTTCTCTTCTTGCAAAAGTAAATCAATTTGTAACTCTTTTTGTTGCAGCTTTTCATGTTCTTGTTTTTCAAGAATAAATTTCTCTTTTAAGTCTTGTATCTCAGCATTTAGATTTTTGTTCCGTTCTCTGTCTCTGATGACAAGGTCTTCTATAAAAGTGAAAACATTAAAAATACTGTCAAGTAGATACTAATATTAACTTTGAGAAACTCAGACTCCCATTGTATTGCTTTTGGCATGTTATACACATTAAGTGTTCACAAAATGAAAAAAGAGCAAAAACAAAGCCTAACTTTTAAGGCTGCATATTTAAATGAATATTAAAGAATCATTTTTCAATAAGTTACTCAATAAACCAAACCTATTCAGTTAACAGTTCCTAATTAAGCCTAAATTGTAAGGCAGAATTATAAAACCATTGGAAAAAAACAAAGGACCAAGCAAGAGGTATAAAAAAATCATTTAGTAATGAGATAAGCACATAAAATACTCCTACATAAGCATAAAGTAAAAATCTTAAATGTTGATAAACCTAATTTAGGTGAGCTGCATTCATGAGATTACTTCAATTTCATTATTACTGTTTAGATGAGGGATTCTTTTTTATCTTCTCAGACAAAATAAAGATGACTCTAACCCAGAATCTAAATTAGTTTTACTGAATTATAGTTGTAGAATGGAAATTTAGAATTTAGGCTCTAGGATATAATAAAACCCCAAACTTAGTCCTATATATCTAACAATTTTAAATGGCCACTCAGTAGAGAAGTCAAGAACCGAACAATTGTGTATACTTCAATCAAGACAGGAAATACATGGACATAAACAGAGAACAAACATTATAATAGCCAAAACTTCTCAAATATAGAACAGGACATTTTTTGTTGTTTAGGTAATTATTAAAAAAAGCTGTTTTAACATAGCAATACTTTATTTTTTCTTAAAAATTGTATGTAGTACTTATCTAAAGAAAATAATACTATGAACACTATAATACCTTTTTCTTTTTCAAGCAGCTTACATCTAGCATTCAGGTCTTCTACTTGCTTAGACAACATAACATTTTCCTCAAGAGAATGCTTAAGGTTTAACATTTCATGATTCTTTTCTTTCAAATTTTCTTCTAACTGGGCAATATCTAGCTTGTATTTTTCCACTTGATCTGAGGCACAACTGTATTAAAACAAATTATTCTGAATAGCACATCTATGTAGACACAAGGAAAATTAATCAAAAAAATGAAAATGATGTATTCAATATTCCTCACTATTCAACAAAATAAGGTCCATTTAAAAATTATTTATATTACCTAATTTCTTCGATGTATTCTAAGAGTTTTTCTGTCTCAGATTTTTCAATCTTTTCTTTCTCTATAGAAAAACTAAAAAATTTGCATATATTAATATACACAAGATCATTTAATTATTAATCACATATTATTACTATGTACCAGATACTGTTTTATCAGGTAGGCTGACTCCAGAGTTCGAACTCTTAACCATTATTTCACGTGATTTCTCAAGCTGATGATTTATATGCAAACTCCTAGGAGACAAAGTTTTTAAGTAAGAAAGCTTTCCAAACATATTCTAACAAAAATGCTATGATGACACTAGTCATCATCTACAACACTGCAAGTGTTACAAATATTCTTTTTCATAGCTTTTGTTTTCCCCACACATAATACATACAATATAACATTTTGTTTGCCATTAACACCTTTGTAGCAGGGTGCCTTAGATTCATTTATTTAGGTGTTTAGGTCCATTTGGTAAGGACCTCCTAGAGGAGAAAGACTACTTTATTCTTCTACATCTTTGAACCTGTCACTACACCTATCACAATATCTAGCACATAGACGAAAAACTCAGGAGTTGAACATTTAACAAAGTTGAGCAATATAAAATAAAAGTTTTGAGAGATACTGAGCAGAAAGGGGCTCATTCTTGATACCTGTCAGAATTGGGCCTATGAGGCATTGTCCTTGTGTATAAATTTCTATTTTAGAATAAGGCTCCAATCAAAGCAGTAAGCCCTTCAAATAAAGATGTTCAAAAGGTTAAGAACATAACTAGTATAACAGACAAAAGAAGAAAATAAAAGACATCAAAATTGGAAGGAAAGAACCATAGGATTGTTAATCATAGGCAACATGATTGTGTATGTAAGGAAAAAAAAACTCATGAAAGCTACAAAAACAAAGCTGTCTTTTTAATAAATAGTACTAAGATAACAATTATCTTTATGGATGAAAATAAACCTTGACCGACCCCTAAGTCATTCTAAAACCAAAAATGATTCCAAATGGATCAAAGACCAAAATGTAAAAATGCACAATCATAAAGTCCCTATACGCCAACATAGGAGAATATCTTCATTACCTTGGGGTATACAAAGATTTCTTGGAAAAAATATACAGCCCATAATTATATGAAATTTAAAATCAATAAATTAGACTTCATCAAAATAAACATTTATAAACATTTCTGCTCATCAAGAGACACCACTAGGAAAAAATAGGCAAGTCTGGAATAAATATTGGGATATATTGGGAAATATCCGGGGAAAATATTCATATATGTGACAAAGAACTTGTATACAGAATACGTGCATTAAAGAACTCCTAAAAACAATAAAAAGAAAATCCAATTTAAAAATGGGCAAGAGATTTAAATAGACATTTACCAAAGGAGATATATGAATGATCAATAAGCACATGAAAAGAAGGTTGCCATCACTAGTAATAAATTAAAATCACAAATGAGATACTGCTTCACATGCACTAGAAAGACTAAAATCAAATAGACTAACATCATCAAATGTTGGTGAGAATGTGGAACAATTGAAACAATTATTCATTGCTAGTGGGAATATAAAATGGTACAACCACTTTTAAGAACTATGTAATAGTTCTTAAAAAGTTAAACATACAAATACCTTAGTACTCAGCAATTCTACTCCTAGATATTTACCCAAAATAGAAATATTTCCACACAAAGACATTGAACATATTCTCTGCAGCTTTATTCATAATAGTCAGAAACTGGATAGAGCCCAAATATTCATCAGAAGAAAAACAGTAAAGAAATTGACATTTATGCATATAATGGAATACTAAAAAATAAAAAAGAACAAATTACAATATACACAATAGCAATCATGAATTTCAAAAACTTATGTTAAGCAAAAGAAGCCACACATACACACACACAAATTTTTGTAATAAACTTTCAAAAACATGAAAACATTTATGATGAAAGTCAGAAAGTGGTTGTGGGGGTAGGGACTGAGTATACAAGGAGCAGGGGAGGAGTAGGAATGAGAGAACTTTCTGAAGGGATGAAAATGTTCTCTATCTGACTTGGGTGGAGGTGACACAGGAGTAGACAATTGTCAAAAATCATCAAACAACACTTAAGATCTGTACATTTTATTGAATGTAAATTATAGCTCAGCAATAAAAGAAAGGCTAAAGGCTAGGAACATGCATTAATCAAAACTTTCTATGCCAGTATTTTTTTTTTTTTTTTAAAGATTTATTTTTTTCATTTATTCCCCTGCCCCCGCCCCCGCCAGTATTTCTTAATTTTGGTCTGACTACAATCTCCATAAGATTATGATATTAAAAAGATTATGAGGTCTTTCCTCATTTATACCAAAAGTAACACATTTTTAAAACTTTCTAGCATAAAATATTTGGGAATGATTAGGGCTTGATGATCAATTAGGAAGAGAAACAGGACAATTAGAGGGAGGCAATGAGATAAGTAGATAGAAAAGGTAAAAGTCTCAGTAAACAATAACTCACTGAGAGATGCAAATCAAAGAATTAGTTACATTTGAAATTTTCTCTTTCCTTTTCATCACTTACAGTTTGCCCTCAAGTTGTGCTATTTTCCCCTGAGACTCTTGAAGATTCCTCTGGGTGACCTGCAGCTTCATCTCCATGCCTTCTTGTTTAGCCATCATACTCTATGCAACAAAGATAACTGTTTTAGGAAATGAGAAATTATTCAGATCTCTAGATCTGGACATAGCAAACTTACCAAATGAATCACTCACCTTCATCTTTGCTTCTCTTTTGTTTCTAAGTTTCATCAATTCAAGGCTTAGAATTTTCATATTCTTCTGGTTACCATCTTCAGAAAACTAGGTACAGCACATGTAAAAATTCAGAAATATTTTCTGCTAAGTCATATATAAAATCAGTAAAATATTGATTATTTTATCTCTAATGGTGGCTATTATTTGCCTGCAGTATACCTCAGTAAATGAAAACAGTTTTTTGACCAATAACAATTACTGAATGCACGCAACTGTTTCTGTCCCTACTTTTCCTTAATGTGACTTTCTGTTTATATTTAAAAAGGTAGCCTATGTGGTCACTACATTTATACACTGGAAAGTTCACTGCATGATGCTGAAACAAGCCTTTTGGATAGGACTTCTTATAAAGTGTGTTTAAAAATATGCATCTGAATCACCTGGTGTATTCTTGAAAGTGTATAGGTTCCATCCCAGACCTACTAAATCAGAACCTTCCTGGATGGGGCCCAGAAATCTGCTCCCTTTCTCATGCTTGATTCTCATGCCCCCTAACTTTTAAGAACTAAAGAGCATTGCATCTTTACACCCAAACTGTAACTTCTTTAGGTGGAAACAGGCAGCAGTGGAACCAAAATTTATAAAGCCAAGAGCTGTGATCCCATTCATTCCAAAAAGTTGATTAGTAATTGTGAATATTTACTAAGCACTGTGTTCGGTACTTAGTAATAGCCCTATGAGGAAGGTTCTATTGTCAACATTTACAGATGAGGAAATTGAAGCAGAGAGGGGAAATAACTTGCCTGTGCCCACTCAGCTATTTAAGGGCAGAGACAGGAACCCATATCCCAGCCATAGGCCAATGGGCTGCAATACGTGTGGAAACCTTGAGTCCTCTTAGATATGTACAATACTCCAAGTAAATGCTTCCTCCAACCCACAACTCCCAAAAGAAAAAGTGTCCTAAGTCATACTTACTTTAAAATTATGGAATCTGAACAAGTCTTGGTAAATCTATAATTAATATTTAGGAGGCAGGGATGGGGAGGACCTAGGTTTCACCTGCCAGACACACCAAACTCATGACTGCTTCAAATGGCTTTCACTAGTAAACATCTTGCCAGGTGGCATCAGCAGTTTCTCCTATGTTTGACACCTATAGTTCTACTAGCAACTGGTTAATGAGTCTTTGGAGTCAGACAGAGCCAGCTCAGTTACTTACTAGCCATGAGACTGTGTGAAGTTCTTTAACCTCTTTCATTCTCCCTAAACAAGACACCTAGCTTTAATATTTCCTATATTCCTGACTCAGCAGTGCTATAGAAGGAATAATAGACTCCTTTCTAGCCTTACATCCAACCAATCAACAGTCTTATCTATTTTATTTTACTTCTTCAGTACCTCTTAGGTCTATTTCTTCCTCTCCATCTCTGTTACCTTGGTTCATAACCCTTATCTCTCATCTGAGTATTTCAATAGATTTATGTCTCTCTAACTCCAACTCTTTCAAATCCAATCTCCCTCATTTGAATGCCAAGGCTAGCAATAATGGCTTTATTTTGTCGGTCCTGTACCCACCACCTAGTCCTGCAATGCCAGAACCAATAGCAGATCCCCAGACATTAAATATTTCAAGTCTCCATGCATTTTTTCCTTTGAAAAAAATTGGTCCCAAACCCCAACTCATACTCTTTCACGAAAGTCCGTTCAAGTTATCATATGCTCTGACACCTTCCTGACTGTCTTTTCACTCGCTTTGTAAGCAAAGAGCACACAGCACGTTACAATGTGTAATGACTGAAAAATGACTGTGATTAAACTGAATAGTGATTTATATGCCCTACTTCTGTAAAAAGCAAGATGACTATGTTAAGCCCCTAAGATCTAATACTGATAAACAACTGATCTACTGAACACATTTAGTTCATCAATTTTTTAATCTACTTTATTCCTAAAAGGATTTGGGATGGAAGGCTGCTGTTATGCTACTATTTATTTAACAGAAAGATCTTTAATGTGACTTCTAGATGTAAACTCTGTCATTTTTATTAATGGTCACATTTATTAGGTATGACTTTGAGGAAGGGTAAGGAAATGTCAGGTATTATGTGCCAAACTCCATAATAAAGAAGATGAAATAACACCTCCAATTTGAAGCACTTTAATATTTAAGGTACATTTGGAGAAGGAATAGGACTAAAACAGAGCCTAAAGTTTCCAACAACTGTAAAGAGAAAGAAAAAAAAACACACATTTATTATTTATTCAATCGTAAATATTATCATGAGATTCAATACCTTAGATTTTAGTAGTTCAGTAGTCCTGGTTAATTCAATAAGTTGTTTTTCCAGTGAAGCATTATTTGCAGAGAGAGACGTTTTTTCCCTGACTGCAGCATTTAGCTTTGCTTCCACCTTCTCAAACTCAGCTTCCAGATACTGGATCCGCTTGTCCTGAGCACCACGTTCTCGCACAAGAACACGAATCTGGACAAAAACAAGGTAAAAAATAAATGATTTCCTGATACAGTGTCAATGTTAATACATGCTATTGATAATTAAAACATTAAAGCATCTAGAAAAATCCCAGATTTTGACATTATACCCTTACATAGTCTAATTTTACTAGCTGTTTGAACAATCATAATTACCTTATGATACTCATTAAAATCTGCATGTATTTTAACAACAGAAGGGTTTTAATTGCCATAAACTCTCGGGTGCAACTAAGTTATTTATTCACTTTTAAGGTGTTTCAACCTATAAAAGTTTTTCTTGTCTATAGTTCTAATTACATACATTCAAATTACAGTTTGGAATACTAAACATCTTTATTTCAAGAAGGCAGAGCTTGGCTTCTGGGTAGGATATAGTTGGCATCAATAAGCTATCATGCCCGCTGCAACTACTTGATTTAAAAAAGATAAATTACCCATAATTTTCTTAGCGGCATCAAATATTTGTGAAAAAGGACATTGACTTGAAACTCCAGTAAGAAAAAGACCACTCCCTAAGTAAACTGAGACCTAGCTCAGTGAACCCCAAGCAGCATAAATACAGAAAAAATTTCTTTTAGGTACATCATAATACTTAGAAGAATAAAAGAAAATAAAAGCAGCCAGAGAAAGGAGATACATTATCTTCATAGGACCAACACTAAAACAGATGCCTGATTTGTCAACAGAAAATGTGGAAGCCAGAAGACAACAGAATGACATGTGTAAAATACTGGGGGTGGGGAGGGCGCGGGAGGGCCAACCCAAAATTCTATACCCACCTTTTACATAATGAAGGCAAAATACAGATGTTTTCAGAGAAAATAAGCTTAGAAAATTTGTCATCATTAAATTGACACAACAAGAAATGTTAAAGGAATTTCGAGACATGTACTTTAAATAAAAAGATTCAGATAGATTGACAATAAAAGGATTGAAAAAGATTTACTATATAAATATTAACCAAAAAAGGGCTGATATGGGTATATTGTATGTTTAAGGCAAAAAGTATTACTTTGGGATAAACAGGTAATTTTATAATGATAAAAAGATTAATTCAAGAGGGAGACACAATCTTAAATTTGTTGTGCACCTGATGTCATAACTTTAAAATATGCAAAGCAAAAATTAACAGAACTAAAAGGAGAAACAGACTAACTTACAATCAGAGCTGGAAATTTAAATATACTTCTCTCAATTACTAATAAAATAAGCAAACAAAACTGTCAGTACAGACAAGGAAGATTTGAACAAAACTACTAATCAACTTGAACATACTAACATATATGGAACACTATACCCAACAAGTGAATACATTCTTTTCAAGTACACATAGAACATTTACCAAAATAGACTATTGCTGGGCTATAAAGCAAATGTTGAGAAGGCACAGTAGTATTAAGAACATGAAAAAGTATTTTCTATTCATGCCTTATATTAACATCAATCTCAGTATTTTAAGCCAATAGTGCTTACCTGACACTATATCAAACACCACTTATATATGTATAAAGTTGTAAACTAGATGCTAGCAACAAGAGCATTACGATTCCCTATGCTGAGGTGGAAATGGAAGCCAAGGAACCCCGAGGATTGTAGCAAGCCAGCACCAGACAGCTATAGACTTTAGGGATGAAGCGTGACCTTGTGGACACCTTTATTCTGAACGTCTAGCCTCAAATCAATGAGATAACTTTTATTTAAGCCCCCAAAAAGATTCCCTACGCTTATATCATTGGTTTATAAACCAATGCTTATAGCACAGTATTAAAAAGTAGAACACTGAGGTTATCGTATATCACACTTTTTGTTTTGCAGTTAAAGAAGCTTCAGGTCTAAAAAAGCGTTTGTAAAGTGTAAAGAGTCAAGCAGATACATAAGGGCTGAAGGGCAAATGCAGCATTGTCTTGGCAGATTGTTGCCCAGGAGGGGAGTTTGGAAACAGTGTTGTCAGATCTTCTGATTTTGCAACAGAAGCCAGGAATTTGGATTTTTTAGGTGAAATTTTATTTTAAATATTGAAAACTAATTCAAATTGAACAAACATAATAAAATCAAGTTCTGTGTTGTCAAAAAAAACCCCTCTATTCTATAAGATTAAGTAACTAATCCAAATTATTACTTCTACTTGGCTTTGCCACTTACCAACTGACTCAGTTATTACATCTCTAAAGTATTAATACCTCCATCACAGGCATGCATCCTCAATAAAATGATAGCCAATATTGGAATGAATGCAAAAGGGATCAGAGCAATTGGGGCAGAGATTTGCAAAGTCACCTTGAAACAGTCTTGGTTCTAAGGCAACATTTGACTGTGTTCAAATTCAAAACAAAGTTTTATATATCAAAAGAATACATCCATTAGAAGGAAAGCTGGTCAGCAATGGAAACACTGAAAAAGGACTGCCAGAGAAGCAAAGTAGGCAGTGGGCAGCTTAGCGTTGCTTAGGTAAATGGGTGCTCTAGGTCAGCACTATTCAATATAACTTTCTGGCACTGTAGAGGTGCGTTACCCAGCACAGTAGTGGTAGCCACTTGCCATATGTGGTTTTGAACACTCGAAATGTGACTAGTGCCAACAGAGAAATAGAATTTGTTTCTTTTAGGAGATACTGGAGATTGAACCCAGGACTCATACATGGAAACAAGCATTCAATCACTGAGCTACACCAACTCCCCTAGAGCCCTAGAGTTCTTTTTTTTTAGGAAGTACTGGGAATTGAACCCAGGACCTTGTATATGGGAAGCAGGTGCTTAACCACTGAGCCAAATCTGCTCCCCAATGAGGGTTGGTTTTTCCTTTTTTTTCTGTTTGCTTGTTTGTTTGTTTTAAGGAGGTACTGGGTACCGAACCTGGGACTTCGTATATAGGAAGCAGGTGCTCAATCACTTGAGCTACATCTGCCTAGAGTTCTTAATGTATTTAATTTTAATTAATTAAAATTTAAATAGCACATGTGCCTAGTGGCTACCATATTAGGCAGCACAGCTGTAGGTTATTTCATCCTTGAGGAAGGTATATTATCTGGGGTACAGAGGAAGTCATCAGGTTAACATACCTTAATCATAATCCATCAAATTTGGTAGGATTTCATGTTAACCCAACAATTCTCTAGCTAGTCATTCTATTAATGTATAGATTAGTCTACAGGAAGAGTGTGAGCTATGAGTGAATATAAATATTTGATCCACATATCTAATTGCAATAAATTTATACCTTGGATTTGATCTCATCTCCCATGGAGTGGGTTATCTTCTATCTGTCCCTCAGTATGCTAACACACGTGACTTTGCCAGCATATCACACCCCAACTGGTGTTCTGAAATGTGGCAATCATGCCAAGGAACTGTTATCCTTTAGACACTGATCAGGGTGGCATTTTTGTCATACTGTATACCTCCTCTGATTGCAACAAGATCCCTGTCTCTTAACTCTATGTAATTCTCTTTCCATTATATACCACATTTATTTTTCAATGAGTTGAAAGCACTTCTTACCTCTTTTTCCAACATCTTCAAATCTTTATCATTCTTTTGAGTTTCCTTCTATTTAAAAATCAAAGTACAATGATAAACACATTTAAATTAAGTGCTACAAATATCAGAGCCAAATTTGATTTTTAGTTTTCATAAAATAGTAAAGGTTCCAAACAATTTCTGTTTTAAAAAATTTCATTTAGTCTAGCAAACATTCTGTTGGTAACTTATCCAGTATATGAAGGAAAGGGTTATTAAAATCTCTAAATATTTCAGATTTAAAAGTTTTTACCCTGAAAGATCAGGCTTTTTCTAACAATCCCAGTGAAAGGAACAGGTGGAGCTTAAATAAATACAGATTGCCTCCCTTTCAACATTAAAAAGCAATACATTTTTGAATACCTAATTATGCTATTTCAGAATCTTACAAAGAGCAATCAACTTCAACTTTGAAACCCAAAGAGAAAAAAAAATTATGAATGCAAAGAAATAAAGAAAAACTGAAATAGTACTAACTTTGATTCAAATCTACTTATTGTGTGTAGTCTAAATAAGACATATAGTTTTCATACTATATCTTTTTTTTGCTCAGTAGCTTTTCTTACACAATCACCAGAAATAGAATCTTTTCCATCTAAAAATGGAAGAAGATGCATAAACACCTTGAATGAAATCCATTTTATGTTTCTAAGTTGGGGAAGGGCCATTCCAGTCACACATTTCTTAACTGCACACCCATGACACTTTCTATCAAGGAAGGTCTATTACTTTGGGATTCTACATGAACTGGTATGTAATTTAGTTTTTTAAGAGGATTTGTAAATTCTATAATTAACTCAAAGTTTGAGAACTGTTTTTCCAAAAAATCAAGTCATTTACATCAATTTCTAAGAAGAGTCTCTATATCAGCACTGTCCTTAAGAATTATAATGTAAGCACGTGTATTTTTAAATTTTCTAGAAGCCATATTTAAAAATTAAAAATTAAATTTTAATAATATTTTTATTTTGATAAATTTAAATATATCAAAAATATTATTTTGGCATGTTATTAATATAAAAAATTATTGAGATATATTTTTTGTACTAAGTCTTCAAAATCTGGTGTGCATTTTTACACTTTATTTCAACTAAGATGCTAAATTTTCACCGGAAATATTTATCTATATTTAGATTTCCTAAAACATATAGATGAAGAAGTAGATTCTTATACTCAAATTGCTTCAAAAACATTTAAGAGTCTTCCAATAAGTGAATTCATTTGTCAGTTTTTAGATAAAAATTAATTAAAATAAAAATTTACTTTTTCGGTAGTACTAGCCATGTTTAAATGCCCAATAGTCATAAAGACATTTTGAGGGCGATGAAGGAGTTCTGTATGATCTTGCAATGATGGATACAGGCCATGTTCAGTTTCACCGAAGTTTGTGGAGGTGTATGGTCCAAAATGTAGATCATTGACCATGGTTGGTAGCTATGTTTCAATATTTGTACATCAGTTGTGGCAAATGTACCTTCCACATATAAAGTGTTGTTGATGGGGGAGAGGGGAGAAAAGGGAGGATGCTGGATGTATGGGAGTCCCCTGTATTTTGTATGTGACTTTGCTGTGACCTAAAACTTCTTTGAGGACAAAATGAGGAAGGTAAGACATTGGAGGAATGGATGGAGGAGGGTGGTACTGTGCATGAGGGATGGCAGATCTTGCAGTGATGAAGAGCAAAATGTCAAAAAATTTTTTATAAAAATATTTTTTCATTATTTTTTATTATCCCAAAATTTTTTAATTTTTTAAATTATTTTTAAATTTATTGTATTTTATTTCTTATTTTTAAAACTATCATTATTATTTCATTTTCCTATTAAATGTATTTGGCTATTTTATTGGCTTCACTTTTTAAGAAGTTTTGGATCACAGAAGGGTTGCAGCTGTGGCAGGGGAGGACCATTTGCGGGTGGCATCAGTGAAGGGGGATACATGGGAGGAGGTTCACCTGGGCATACAAATAAGGCATATGGATGTGTTCAAGTGTTAGTGGGGCATTGTCACAGTGGGTGGAGATTCACATAATAACTGAGGGAGTGTTGAGTTCCCATCCTGGGGAGCTCTGCCGCATTCTCTAATGGAACAACAAGAATCCCCCAAGTACGGGAACAGTAGCTAGTGAGGAAGGATGGTCCATTGACGGGCCTCTGATATTGATGACTGTGCTTATTTAACCCACTATATCAAAAATATTATTTTGGCATATCATTAATATAAAAATATTGAGATATCTATTTTTTGTACTAAGTCTGCAAAATTTGGTGTGCATTTTTCACTTTATTTCAACTAAGATGCAAATTTTCACTGGAAATATTTATCTACATTTAGATTTCCTAAAACATACAGATGAAGAAGTAGATTCATATACTCAAATTGTTTCAAAAACTGTTAAGAGTTTTTCAATAAGTGAATTCATTTGTCAGTTTTAGATGAAAATTAATTAAAATAAAAATTTACTTCTTCGGTAGTACTAGCCACATTTTAAATGCTCAATAGCCATAAATAGCTAGTGGCTTCTGTATCAGATAATGCAGTTCTTTATCAGAGAACACAGATTTAGACAACTGCCAAACAAGTAAACAGTTCTAATTTTAACCTAGAGCTTTGGTTTCCCAACTCTAAATCCTTAATAATGGAAACTGTAATAGTATGCTCTTGCATAAACCACATAAAGCTAGTTAAGAATTTTATCTCCCGCTGCTCCTCGGCAGTTTCTGAGTAGCAAATCTATTTTAGGCAATAGGATTATTTTTGCTTTTTCTTCACCAATACCTATCCTTCCCAATAAACAAACAAACAAAAACAAAACAACTCCAATGCTGGTAACTAACAAACTAAAGCATCACACAATGTGTAAAGGCTTAATAGACATTGTGAAATTCATCTAGATATAGAAATGTCGAGAAGTGAAGAACATTTACTAATTCTGAAGTGAAGGACACATCTAAACACAATATATTTAGTAATCATCCATCCAGAAATGTAAAATTTGCAAGAGTCCTAACGCTAATATGTTTTAATACTTTACTGTTTTACCTATAACCTTGACTTATACAATCACCTCAATCTAGTCAAAGACAACACCTTTCATAAACATTTTCAATGAAAACGACAGCTGGCATGTAAAAGTTCCTCACCTTTAATCCTAAAGTCTTAACTTTTCTTGCTGAAGCAGACAAGGTAGTATCTTTGTCAAAACTAATGTTTTGTTGAGTTTCTACAAAAGCAATAGTAAAATAAAGCATAGAGATCATGGTTGGTGCTGTCATGTTTTTAACCACAGGCAAAACACAATTTCCAAATATCTATGGCAACTATTAGTGTGGCAACATAAACATTTCTTAATTGTACATTTCCAAATTAGTTGCACAATATTTTTTACATATCTAACACATTTCTGATTTTCCAAATATTCCCTGACAGAGGGGTTACAGTAATTACCCAAAGGAAAAACCATTTATCTATGTGAGTGTCTTGCTTAATTTTACAGGTTTTACAACAATGTAATGATGGATGTGTGATTCTGTACTTGTCCCTTTATTTAAATAAATCCACCAAATTATTTAAAATTATTTAAATATAGTTCTAGCTGTTATTCATAACTTTAAAACTCATAAGATCATAGAACCATTATTTCATTTTGATATCCATTACCTTTTTGTTTTTTAAATCTTTGAGATTTCTGAAAAGATACAGGTCCTTTCAATACTTCCGAAGTTTTAACATCATAAGCACCTGGAGATGGTGCACAACCTAGAGGAAACATAAAATATTAATGGGTAATCTAGTGTCATTTATGATCATAAGTTGCAAACATGCCATAATAAAGTAAACAATATAAATGTGAACATGCCATTAATAAACTGAACTGATTCACTTTTTGTTTTAAATGTAAAAATAATATCCATTTGCTATTGTAGAAAACTCAGGAAGGCCTCTCTCTGAAGACTGATGTCATTATCTTCCCAAATGTTCTTTATTTCAATTTTGTCAAAGAAAAAACACAGGCAAAGGAACATGGTGAAACAGTAAAGACAGTTTTGGGATAAACATCATGTAATAACAAGCAACATGGTTTTTGTCATTAAGGACTAAATATGAGAAATGACAAAATATTATGTGTCAGATCTACTCAAAGAAATTAACTACCATAAATTTTCTAGAAAGGAAGAAATTAAAAATGTTCAGCCCTTGAGATTTAGCCTGGAATAAAAATTTATAGTGATAATTCTTCTCTGGTTAATATCAATAGATCAGACTCACTGATGATGCCACCTATATTTGAATACACAGAAGAAAAACAACCACACTAAGAGCAACTAGAAATTTTTGAGCATTTATTAAATGCTAGGCATTATGCTAAGCATTTTATGGATATCATCGCATTTAATCCTCATAATAACCCTATAGGATAATGTGTTAACACTCTAATTTATAGATAAGGAAGTTGAGGTTCAGGGAATTTATAGAACCAAAATATAAACTGTACTAGCCTATATTTGTATGTTCCAGAAATTTATACTGTATAACCTCATTTAGCTGGAGTCCTGAGGTGAAGGCATTTCAGAGTGTTTATGTTCTGTGGAGTTGAGATCAGGCCCTTGGGACTTACAAGAATAATATTTTTAGTATAAAGGTTTAGTTGATTAGGAAGCAATAGATTTATCCTGTTCTATGAAGTGTTATTCACTTATTATACAGTCTCATGCAAATAAATAGGAAAGCAAGAAGTATTGCCCTTTTCAAGACAACTACTACTGTACCTTAAGTGTTTTTCAAATGACAGACTCATTAGTTTTTTTTTTTTTTTTTTTAAAGATTTATTTATTTATTTATTTATCCCCCCTTGCTGCTTGTGCTTGGTGTGTCCATTCGCTGTGTGTTTTCTCCATGTCTGCTTATCTCCCCCTTGCTGTGAGGTCCCTCTTCATCAGCCCACCGTGCCGCGCGGGCTGGCCTGCCCTCACAAGGAGGCCCCGGGAAGCGAACTCAGGGCCTCACACATGGTAAACTGGGCTCTATCAATTGAGCCACACCCGCTTCCTGCTGGGAGGTCTTGCTGCATCAGCCCACCGGGCCGCGTGGGCCGGCCTGCCCTTACAAGGAGGCCCCGGGAAGTGAACCCGGGGCCTCCCATATGGTAAACGGGAGCTCTATTGACTGAGCCACACCCACTTCCCTCATTAGGTCTTGACTAGCATTTTTAAAAGATGAAACAAAATGGAAAATATCAGTGAGTCAAGTGTAGCAAGGTTAAGCATTATCTGAAACTTTTGTTTCATTGATATTTATGTGTAGAAATAAAAAAATATATTCTGGATACAGATATAAGATATACAATTTATTTCTCATCCTGGGATATAGTAAAAAAAACGTTTGAAAATCATTGCTCTCACCAATTCTAGCTAGACTATAAAAACATAAAGGATAGAATTAAGTTTCCATCTCTCTATCTGGAACGATGATTGTATGCACTAATGCAAAGACTCCTATCCTGGGAGCTCCTAGATCTAAATTTGGTCAATAATGGGTAGAGGCATATTTCCAACCAAGAGAAATACTCTAAAAAGGAAGGACAGAATTCACTGGCAGTATCTAATGTAAAAGCAGATTTAGAAAAAAGTAATTTTGGTTAGTTCAGATTTCCCAAACCTCACAAACTGTTTACACTCTGGTGTGAGCAGCAGGGTGACAGGGAGTTCTGAAAATCAGACTAAGCCAGGCATATCATCCTAGAGCATCTGCTTTTATTCATCTGCGGTGGTGATAGGGGAGGCAGTGGGGTATATTATTTTAAAACAAACAGGAGACTTCAAAGAAAACTGCCACCAATATTGGTATGGTAGGCGCAGTATGCAGAGCCTATGTTTATTCTTCTTTGCTCTCTGCTCTTAGGGATGCTTCTGCAGAAAAATGTGAGAAGCACTGCTCTAGTCCTGGCAGAGCATCTAGAAGAAAAAAAAAATGATGTTGAATTCTAGTCTATCACTGAGACCATGCTCTTAAAAAGGGATAATGGCTAGCAGCATTAGACAGAACAGCCAACAGCGTTTAAGCAGCATCATACAAGTTGAAAACAATGTGGCACAATGCCATTTTCATGCTCTAAGTAGTTTCCTTATTAATACATATATTTACTTAGATATGCCTTATTAGAAATCTGGAAAGAGGGGACACCACACAAAAGGAATGGGATATCACAAGCTTTGTGGAACAAGGATTACAATATCTCAGTCAACAATGATCCAAAGCTAATACAAACAGTCAGTAATTGGATGCAAATAAATCATTTCATGCATTGCATTAAATAAGTGCTTCAAACTTTCAGACCCTTGTACTTTCTGTTTCTTCCTCCCAAAATGGACAGCACCCTTTACAATTTTGTCTGGCTAACTCTTATTTATCCTTCTGATCTCAGCCTATATGCACTTTTTCTCTGAATCCCCAAATCATGTTAGAATCCCCTCTCTATAGCAGCCTGCGCCTATTGTTCCTATTATAGAAAGGAATAGCCTGTTTACTAATCTTCTACATCAGACAAAACAAGTTAGGAAATGTATATATCCTCAATATTTATTTGAACTATTTGAAGCTGAAGTAGTACATTTTTCATACATGAAACAGGAATTAAAAAAATAGAACCTACCTCTTGATATTGTGGTGAGGATTATTGGAGTAAAATGAGTTACCATTAAAGTGCCTCATGTATACTAAACGTCAAATAAATGTGAATTCTTATTTCTGAAACTGTAGGCCTGAGGTCATCACTGGTAGTCACTGCTTAAAAGTCACTGCTGACAGAACTAGAGAAGGTCATTTGAATTCCTGGGAAAGAATAGGGATCTTGATTCTTCTAATTAAAAAAATAAACTTATGCTGATCCACTTGCTCACTTGGTCTTCCTTTGTGAGCAGAGTGGTGCGCATTTTCTTCACATGCTGATGAAAATTAAAAATTTAAGGAATGACCATTAAATAGACAAATCATGGGCTTTGATGTTCAGCTCTAACACTTATTGGCTGTTTAACACAATTATGAGACCCTGTCACTTTTCTCATCTGTAAAATGAGGACAATAACAGTATCTTCCTCACCTGGCTGTTGCAAGGCATACATGAGATCAAGTAGGAAGCCCTTAGCATGCAGATGGCATTCACTAAATTATGAGTGCCTACCAATCAGATCCAAGGCTTCCGGGATTATTGTGCTTATGCATTACAGTGGTTAAAAGCATATAACGGGCTCATGGAGGCCTGGGGTTCACTCTGGTTTGGCTGTGGAATATTGGGAAAATCACTTGTCTAAGTCTCAGTCTTTTTATCCGTAAAATAATAACAGGATTACCTCTTAGTACTGCTAGAAATTAAAAAAAAACAAAAACAAAAACAAAAACTAATGGTTCTAGCCATGTATAGATTTAGTACGGTGCCTGGAATACATGGTAAGCGTAGTCAATATTACCTGCCATTACTTCGGTTATATTGTTTCCAATTATGCTAGTGCCATAATTTTACGCCCAGAAGCTGCCCGAATGGAATATCCAAAAGAAATCCACACGGTCAGACGAAAAGCAATGCTCAGCTATTCCTACCGTAACTTCCCAGGCTTAACTATCATATAGCAATTAATATCTCCTCTTCCCTATCCTTCTACACATTTCTTTAGTTTCTCCACGGCGCTAATTGTTCATTGGCTGTATTCCCACTTGAATGTAAGCTCCATGGAGAACTTTGGTATCTCACTGCTGTATCTTTAGCATCTTGAACAGTGCTTGGCATGTAGCAAATGCTTAATATATATTTGAGAAAATGAATCAAGTAAGTGGGCCTCCCTAAAGCCTTTTTGACTTCGATAGAGGGGACCTAGAGAGGCAAGCGGTTTCCCCGTCCCCCAGCTCCATGCCCCGTACGCACCGGAAGGGTCATTGAATCGTTTCAGGGGTGCCTTAGGAAAGGACATGCTGACAACCACCTCCACAAACCGAAGCTCACAGCGATCTCCTGCAAACCGCCTGCCTTTTAGCTTCAAATTCAAATTCAACCCCACTTTCTCCTCCCTTCCCGACGTCAGCCAATAGAAAAACAAAATTCTTGAGTACGCCAATCCCGTACGTGAACGCCAGTGGAGCATGCGCACTCGGCTCTCGCCGTGTCCAATTAAATGGCTTGAGTATTTAGGCTATCAGCCAATAGAAGACTAGTACTGTCCTCCCGCCCCGCCCCGCATCGTAGCTGGCTTTAGTCAACTGTACCTACGCACTAGCAGCATTTGCGCAAGCGCACTTCAACTCTAAGACGTTGGCAAGTTTGCATTTTGGCGTCATACAGATGACGATAGAGTGAGTGTGTTCCTGATTCACGGGCTTCAACCGTTCCACACATACCTTTGGATATAAACTTTTTTGGGTTTCAGTTGTTTTCTAACTGGGCTCTGCCAGAGTCCAAAATGGCAATTGAAAGGGAAAAGCGAACTCAAGCCGAGATATCAGCGTGGGTCTCTGCGCATGTGCAGTGACCTGAGCGACAAGACCTGGACGTAGCCTGAGCGTGTGGATTCCGAGCGTGCGGTGGCAGCCGGGAGGCGAGTGGAGTATGTCCGCCCCGTTTGAGGAGCGCAGCGGGGTGGTTCCGTGCGGGACGCCGTGGGGCCAGTGGTACCAGACCCTGGAGGAGGTGTTCATTGAAGTTCACGTTCCTCCAGGCACTCGCGCCCAGGATATCCAGTGCGACCTGCAGAGCCGGCATGTGGCGCTAGCCGTGGGTGGCCGGGAGATCCTCAAGGTAGCGGATAGTCGTGGCTTGTGCTCAGTTTCTTCATCCCCTCCTTAAAAATTTTCCGAATCCTAAGATTCATTGTTTTCGCGGAAAGACCGTTGGAAGGCTGTACGGCTCCTCTGGCTGGCAGAAAGTGATAAATTTGGCTTGGTTTTGATCTGGAGGGAGCCCCTTCCTAGAGTCCACGTTTCTCCCTTAGCTACATAAGGCTTTGGTCCGTTCAGGGTCAGCTGTGAACAGATTAACTTGGTCGTTCAATCAACAAATATTTATCATATATATACTTTCTACCATGCACTGACTTAGGTTCTGGGAGTACAGCGGTGATATGAGATAAAGTTTCTGCGCTCAGAGAAGTTCTTGTAGGGAGGCATAATAAAACAACTAAACTGATAAATATTTAAGGCTGGAATTGGAAATAGAACATAGGAAATACGGTATGAAATATCGAGGTTTGGCTTCAGAGATGACGTGGAGTGATTAATTTTCTTATTTAAAATTAGAAAAACCCCGCTTGCTTGTGGAGTGGTCAAGAAGTACAAAAGGTATGTGAAAAAACATAGCCAATGCCCCTTCTGTTTCTTCTCACCAATGCCCTTTGAAATTAAGACCTGGTTTTCCTTGTTAAACCAGTCAACAAGTTGAAGTTAGATAAATTGCCCAAGATGTTGGATGGCACTGTAGTGTTGTAGTTAAGAGAGACAGCTTGGTATGATACCAGGGTCTGCCAGTTTTTCAGTTTTATGACCTTGGACAACAGATGACTCAGTGTCTGTAAGCCTGTCTCTTCATAAATTGCGGCAATTATGGTACCTTTCTCATAGGAGTGTTTGGAGCATAACATGATATCCAGTGAAGAGCTTAGAGTCGTGCCTTGTATGTAATGAGCACACTCTACAAGTTGGCTATTTTATTTTAAGGTGCTTTGATTGCCTCAGAGAAAAGGAAGATTCCCGTGAAAGCATTTATTTATGCCTACTTGGATCTTAATGGCCTTTCCGAATAGGTATGCAGTTCTAAACAGTGACTTAAGATTACAATTCAAATTTACTTCAGGAATTCCAATAACTTTGGGAATATAGCAATAACTGCAATTTTAGATGTCTATTTAGACCAGTAGAATTTTTTTATATAGATATATATTTAAAAATGTTTTGTCTATAAGTGAAATTTTAATTTTATTTCCTAAAATTTAAATTTGTCAAGTGGCAGCAAATTAAAGAGATTTGAGGGTATGCACTCTTTTTAAAACGTGTGTTTAGCTTATTTTTTAAACAAAAGAGTTTAAGAAAAATCACTCAACTAATCTGACAAAAGATTTACAATATGTGCTTAAAAAATTTTTTTAATGCCAAATTTCCCAAAAAGGGATTGAACCAAAAATTTTTTTAAAAAGATTTATTTTATTTATTTCTCCCCACGTTGTTTTACATTGCTTTTGCTGTGTCTGTGGT
>JAQZBX010041974.1:0-22144 GCA_029593785.1 Cabassous unicinctus | reverse complement strand
GGTGCATTTTCTTGGCTTGCCAGCAGGTGGTGATCTTTGGCAAACCTTTACCTGCAGTCTTTGAGGGGAGTGTATTTTCTCCAGCCTCCACCTGTTGCTGAAATAATGTCTGTAGGTATTTCCCCTCAGGTCCAGCTAGGGCCCTGATATAGAGCCAGGCGCAATGGTACAAAGTCATTAATCAGAAGCTGTATTCACCCTCAGCCATGCCCTCTCTTTCCCCAGGGAGGAAAAATCTCCATTCCATTCTGTGACAGTGGCAGCCAACAGGTCTGTACTGAGAGCACTTGCCTTGAGGTTGGGGGATGGGCACTTGTTGTGTTACTTAAACAGTTATTGTTTTGCCTCCTCCACCTCCCAGTCCTGCTTCCTCCTGGATAGTAGACATACTCCCTGGTCTGCAAACTTCTAGGACAGTTATTTTTTAGGAAATTTCTGCCTTTCCTCTTGCTGTTTTTAGAAAAGAGGTGAGCTCTGTCTGTCTCTACACTGCCATCTTCTCAGAAGAGATGGTATCACATTATTAAGGATTATTTTTTAAATGATTTTTCTCATTTAGTTTCAGCCCTAAATCTCAATTAGGCCCCTTATTTTGCAGAGAAGGAATATGTCACATAAAATTTTTAGTGGATCACCCTGACACTATGGACCATATTATTTATGTATAATTTAAATAAAAATTTTAATACAGAAATTTTAGGTTACAGAAAAATCATGTAAAAAATACAGCATTCCCATTTACCCCCTATTTATTAAACTTTGCATTAGCATGGTACCTTTCTTATAACTGATGAAAGAATATTATCATTGTACTAGTAGTTATAATCCATAGTTTACATTAAGGTGGATTTTTTTCTCCCCATATATCGCCCTGTTACTAACACTTTGTATGAGTGTGTTACATATGTTATAATTCATGAAAGAATGTTTGCAATTGTACTATTAACTGCAGTCAACTGTTTACCATAGGGTTCACTGTGTTGTACAGTCCTATGTATTATCTTTTCATTTTTATTCCAGTAGCATATATATGACGGAAAATATCCTCTTTTAACCACATTCACATATATAATCCAGTGCTAATTATACTCACAATGTTTTGCTACTGTCACCACCATCCATTTCCAAAACTTTACAATCAGCCCAAATACAAATTCTGAGCAAATTAAGCATTTATTCCCCATTCTCTATACCCAATACAGCCCCTGAATTCTATATTCTGGTTTCTAACTCTCTGAGTTTGCTTATTCTAATGATTTCATATCAGTGAGATCATACAGTGTTTGTCCTTTAGTGTCTGGCTTCTTTCACTCAAAATAATGCCTTCAAGGTTCATGCATGTTGTCACAGGAGCCAGAAATTCATTCCTTTTGTAATGCTGAATAGTATTTCATTGTATATATATGCCACATTTTGTTTGCACATTCATTGGTTGATGGACACTTGGGTTGCTTCTAACTTTTGATAATTGTGCATAATGCCATAAGAACATCAGTGTGCAAATAACTGAGTCCCTTCTTTCAATTCTTTTGTGTATATACCTAATTGAAGGATTGCCATGTCGTATGGTAATCCCATACTTAGTTTCTGAGGCCTGCTAAACTGTCTTCCACAGCAGCTACACCATTTTACATTCCCACCAGCAATGAATGAATTTTCCTATTTCACCAGAAATTCTCAGTCATTTTAAGTTTCTGCTTTATTAATAGTAACCATTCTAGTGAGTGTGAAATAGTATCTCAGTGTAGCTTTGATTTTATTTCCAATAGCTAGTGATGTTGAGCATCTTTCCATGTGCTTTTTAGCCATTCCTATATCAAATTTGGAGAAATATCTATTCAAGTCTTTTGCCCATATTTTTAAAAACAAATCAATTTTATTGATACATATTAAAATAAAGCATAAATCTATCCAAAGTTTGCAATCAGTTTTATTCAGTATAATCACTTAGTTGTGCATTTATCTCTTCAATCATTTTTAGAGCATTTTCATTAAATTCAAGTAATAGTAATACTAAAAACCAAAAACCAATTAACCAAACAAAACTCAGCAGCTCAGTCTCTCTATGCTTACGCTGCCATACATAGCTGCTATTCTGTTTCCTTTTCTTTAGTTAATTGTATTTAGGTTTTGTTAAAACAAGTCTTATATACGCAATTATCACCCATATTCGTGTTTTAGATGAGGTTTTACTGTCTTACACAGTTCCATATTACATTTTTTAGCTTTCCTAAGACTTTTTAAAATAATCACTGTTATACCTAAATAATGGCTCTGCTAGTTACAAACACTATGATGTGCTTTCACCATTTCTACTCATTTCCAAGATTTACAACCTTTTTTAACCAGTTCTGCACAGATTACCCTCAGCTTTCTATTTTCTACTCTACTTCTGTTTTCTGGTGTCCTATATTCTAATTATTAACTTCATGAGTTTACAAAATATATTTAATCCATACTAGAATAATCATTACACTATTTGTCCTTTTGTGTCAGCTTGCTTCCCTTAACATAATGTCCTCCAGGTTCATCCCTGTTGTCATATGCTTCACGACTTCATTTCTTCTTACCACTGCATAATACTCTATCGAGTGTATACACTGCAATTTGTTTATCCTTTCCTCAGTTGATGGACACCTGGGTTGTTTCCAACATTTGGCAATCATGAATAATGCCTAAATGAACATTGGTGTGCTGATGTCTGTTCGTGTCTCTACTCTCAGTTCTTCTGGTATAAACCTATATTCAACTTCCTTGGGAAATGCCAAACAGTACTCCACAGTGGCTGTACCATTCTACATTCCCACTAACAGTGAATAAAACGTTCCTCTTTCTAGACATCCACTCCAAAATTTACAGTTTTCTGACTTTTTAATAGCGGCCAGTCTAATAGGTGTGAAATGATATCTCATTGTAGTTTTGATTTGCAATTCCCTAATCGCTAGTGATGTTGAACATTTTTTCATGTGTTTCTTTGCCATTAGTATTTCTTCTTTGAACAGTTGTCTTTTCAAGTCTTTTGCCCATTTTTTAATCCGGCAGTTTGTCTTTTTGTCGAGTTGTATGATCTCTTTATAGATCATGGATCTTAAGCCCTTATTGGGTATGTGATTGCCAAATATTTTCTCCCATTGAGTCGGTTGCCTTTTCACCCTTTTGACTTAGTCTTTTGAGGTGTAAAAGTATTTAATTTTGAGAAGGTCCCATTTATCTACTTTTTCTTTTGTTGCTCATGTTTTAGGTGTAAGGTTTAAGAAACTAATGCCTACCACAAGATCTTGAAGATCTTTTCCCCCATTTTCTTCTTGGAGTTTCATGGTTGTAGCTTTTATATTTAGGTCTTTGATTCATTTTGAATTAACTTTTGTATAAGGTGTGAGATAGGTGTCCTCATTTTTAATTTGAATATGGATAACCAGTTCTTCCAGCACTATTTGTTGAGTAGACTGTTCTGGCCCAGCTGGGTAGGCTGAACAGTCATGTCAAAAATTACTTGACAGTAGCTGTGAGGGTCTACTTTTGAGTTCTTGATTTGGTTCCATTGGTCAATCTGTCTTTATGCCAATACCATGCTGTTTTTAACACTGTAGCTAAGAAATTCATTTAAAGTTAGGGAGTGAGAATCCTCGAATTTTATTATTCTTTTTTAAAGAACTTATTGACTGTTGGGCCCCTTACCCTTCGAAATAAATTTAATCATTGGCTTTTCCATTTCTGCACAAATGACTGTTGGGAATTTTATTGGGATTGCGTTGACTCTGAAAATCAGTTTAGGAAGAACTGGCATCTTAACAATATTTAGTCTTCCATTCCCTGAACATGGAATGTCCTTCCCTTTATTTAAGTCACTTTTGATTTCTTTCAGAAATGTTTTAGTTTTCTGAATACAGGTCCTTTATGTCCTTGGTTATGTTTATTTTTAAATATATGACTCTTTTAGTCACTATCATAAACTGGAAATTTTTTTCTGATTTCCTCCTCAGATGCACATCTGTAGTGTATAGAAATGCAATTTTTTTTTTTATGGTACCAGGGCTAGGGATTGAATCCAAGAACTAATACACGGGAAGCAAGCACTCAACCATTGAGCTTCATTTGCTTCCCAATGCTCTTGATTTTTGCACATTAATCTTCTGTCTTGCCACTTTGCTAAATTTCTCTATTAATTCCAGTCCTTTTTGGGGGGATATTTTAGGATTTTCTAAATATAGGCTCATAACATCAGTGAATAGTGAAAGTTTCAATTCTTCATTATTGGGTGCCTTTTATTTCGTTATCTAGCCTAATTTCACTAGCTAGTACTTACAGCACAATATTGAATAACCATATTGAATAACAAAGTTGACCATGAGCATCCTTGTCTGAAAGTTTTCCAACTTTCACCATTGAATAAAACGCTAGCTTTTATTATTAATCTTTCTCAATCGGGTAAAGGCTTTTCATTTATACACTTTACCTGATTGAGAAAGGTTTCTTCTATTCCTATCTTTGGGACTGTTTTTTTTTTTTTAATCATGAAAGGTTGCTGTATTTTGTCAAATGCCTTTTCATATTCAATCTAGAGGATCGTGTGATTTTTGTTCTTCAGTTTATCAATGTGTTTTTTTACATTAATTGATTTTCTTGTGTTGAACCACCTTTGAAAACCAGGAATAAAACCCACTTGATAGCACTGAATAATTCTTTTAATTTTTTATTTTTTTATTTTTGTATAAACTCATTCATTTTATTTTTTCTTCATTTTTAATTTTTTTTTATTTTTTAAAAAATACTTAGATTATATAAATGTTAAAAAAATATATAGGAATTCTCATATGCCCCCACATAATCCCACACACACAACCTCCCACATAAACATGTTTCAGTGGTGTGGCACATCACCTGCAAAGCCCACATCACCTGGGGCTTTGCCACTATGCATGGACCATGGTTCACAGTGTTGACCACATTCTCTCCCACACAGTTCTGAATGTTATATGCTGATGTAAAATGGCCTATATCTGTCCCTGCAATGTAACTCAGGATAATTACCGAGTCCCGGAAAAGCCCCTGTATTTCAATTGCTTTTCCCTCTCCCTGCCCCCAAAGCATCCAGTGGCCACTTGCTCCACACTGATGTTATAATTTCTTCCATTACTTGAATCACAATATGTCTGTAACCAAATACCAGTAAGTCCACTCTAGTCCATAGCTCTCCCTCCAATTCTGAGGAGTCTAGGATGGTGAAGTCCACTCCACCTTCTAGTGAGTGGGGCTTATATCCCATGGATAAGATAGATGGGATTATCCTGCCTGCAGCTGCAGACACTCTCCAATCCCTGGGATGGCCGTTGTCCATAATCATCTCCCACCATGTGTTGGGTGAGTCCATTGACCTGTAGAGTAGGAGATAGAGCTGCACTGAGATTTTGGGCCCAGATGGCACATGGGTAGGCCCAAGATTCCAGTCTCTGGAAGTACACCTACAAACTTTAGCACCACATATGGGTTTGAATAGAGGGGACTGATGGACCGTGTGCAGGGAGGGCATATTTGAGTCCAACTCTGACACTCTCAGGAGCATAGATTCCAAAGTAGGGCCCACTGATAAGACACAAAACTTTAGAGCTGTCCGCCCTGATATAGGTCCTGGGTGTCTCCAGAGCCCTCAGGAGTCCCTCTATTTGGGGTGATATCCACATTGGAAGTCTATGAGGTCCTACTGAGAAGTACATAAGCATTATCTCTGGGATGACCTCCCGACTCACTTTGAAGTCTATTAGCCATATGAACTCATTTGTCTTTACCTTTTCCCCCTGTTATTCAATGTCTTTTTCCAGTTGTATTATCAGTTGGCACTAGGTAGTAATCCCTGTTTGCCAGGAAGGCTCATCCCCAGGAATCATGTCCCATGTTGGGAGGCAGATAATGCATTTATATGCTGAGTTTGGCTTAGAGAGAGGCCACATTTGAGCAACCAGGAAGCTCTCAGGAAGCAACCCTTAGGCAACCCATAACAGTAGGCTAAGTTTCAGTTTCAAGAGCAAAGCCTCATAAGGCTACTCATCAATAGCAAGAGCCCATCAGTGGATCATCCTCGTTAGACACTGCCCCTGCACATAGGGAAATGTTGCTGCTCCCTTGGGGAATGTGGCGGAACTCTCCAGGCTGGGAATTCAGTGTTCTCTTTTATTGAGTGATTCTCCACCCATTGTGACCATGCCCCATGAGCATTTGAACAATTTTGTATACCATTTTTATATGTTCAGGTGGACTTCCTCTCATGACCCCCCACCCCTGAACCCCCCACCAATGATCTTCTCCCACCCAAGTTGTAACCCTTCTGTGTCCAAAGCTTCTTTAAAGATGAACCCAATACAATAGCCAAATACAATTAATAGGAAAATGAGATAATAATGATAAATTTAAATGTAAGAGATATAAGACTTGAACACTTTAAAAAACTGAAAATAAAATAAAATTAAAGGATTGGAATATTTGTAAATGGGGAAAAAGAAATAAAAAAATAAAAAAATTATTTTTGACATTTTGCCTTTCATCACTGCAATTTTGGGTATCCAGTCTTTACCATGACACCTTCCCCCTCACGCCCCCCAGTGTCTCACTGTTTTTCACTTACTTTTCAAAGAAGTTTTAAATCACAACAAAGTCACACACAGAATACAAGAAACTCTCATATTCCCAACCTCACCCCATATAAAACCTTTTGTATGTGGATGGAACATTGTTATAACTGTTATACAGCTAGTGAAACATAGCTACTAAACATTGCCAATGGTTTACAGCATGGTTTTCATTTTAGACCATACAGTTTTATACATTTTGATGATATTAACCATGTCCTGTGTGCATCACTGTAAGGTAATGAAGAACATAACCACTGACCACTAAATACCCCCTGTTTGATCTATTCTGTTCCTCCCTCTCCATCCCCCCAGGACCCACGAAGACCCCATGACTTGACTCATTGGATGACAAGATTCATAGTACATGCAACAAAAATCTTGAAACACTGGTTTGTCTTTCCCTATAAGGAAATACCCTTGTTCATAAGAGACACCCACCTGTCCGTTTCTGGACAAATCATTCCTCCCAAAGATGGGAGTCCATCTCCTTCCAGTTCATTGTGTGGATCTCCATGCATTGATACAATACATTATGACAGGATGAACACTCAGACACTCCCTAGAAGCCTGCTCCCGAAGTGCCCTGTCCCTAATGCCCCCCCCAAACAACACCCTAAACCAGTGACACTTCCTTGTTATATTGCCATAAGAGTATTCCCACCTCTGCACGTTCAACCTCATACCCACAAATCCCAAGTGTTCATCTGGTCTCTCACCCATCTCACCCCCAGTATCCTGGGTATTCTAACTCACCCTTCCCAATCTAACCACCTGTTAACCCTGCACCACCAAACACAATAACATCGCTCCCCACCTGTCCTATCCCTTCAGTGTGCAACTACACTCTATCACTGTACCATAGATTATGTCCATATGGGTGATGGCTCACAACTTTCTCTTCTCTTTTCTTGTAACCTATGTTTCAAACAATGGTTTTCAGAGGATGCTCAATTTCCTTAATTCATATCAATGAAGTCATGTACTACTCATCCTTCAATGCCTGGCTTGCTTCACTCAACATAAGGTCTTCAAGATTCATCCATGTTGTTCCATGTGTTAACACTGTATTCCTTCTAACAGCTGAGTAATATTCCATTGTATGTATGTTCCACATTTTGTTTATCCATTCATCTCTTGATGGGCACTGGGGTTGATACCAACTTTTGGCAATAGTGAACAATGCTGCTATAAACATTGGGCTGCATATATCTGTATGTGTCTTTGGTTTCAGTTTTTCTGGATATATACCCAGCAGTGGAATTACTGTATCATATGGATGATCTATACTTAGTTTTTTGAGGAACCGCCAAACTGTCCTCCACAGTGGCTGGACCATTCCACAATCCCACCAGCAGTGGATGAGGCTTCCTATTCCTCCACATCCTCTCCAACACTTAAAGTCTGCTGTTTTTTGTAATAGCCACCATTCTAATGGGTATAAGATGGTAGCTCATTGTAGTTTTGATTTGCATTTCCCTAATAGCTAGTGAAGTTGAGCATTTTTTCATGTACTTTGTAGCCATTTGTATTTCTTCCTTGTATTTCTTTACAGGTCACTTGCCCATTTTTAAAATGGGTTGTCTTTTTATTTTCGAGGTGTAGGATATCTTTATATATGCAGGATATTAGGCTCCTATCAGATATATGGTTGCCAAATATTTTCTCCCATTGTGTAGGCTGACTTTTTATTTTCTTGATAACGTTCTTTGAGGACCAAAAGTTTTTAATTTTGAGGAGATCCCATTTATCTATTTTTTCTTTTGCTGCTCGTGCTTTGGTTGTGAATTACATGAAACAATTATGTATTATAAGGTCCTGTAGATGCTTCCCTACATCATCTTCCAGGGTCTTTATGGTCTTGGCTCTTATATTTAGATCTTTGATCCTTCTTGAATTGATTTTTGTATAAGGTGTGAGATGGTGTTCCTCTCTCATTCTTTTGGATATGGATATCCAGTTCTCCAAGCACCACGTGTGGAAGATGCTATTCTCTCCCAACTGAGTGGGCTTGGTAGCCTTGTTGAATATCAGATGACTGCATATGTGAGGATTTATATCAGAACTCTCAATTTGGTTCCATTTATCAGTAGGTATATCCTTGTGCCAATACCATGCAGTTTTGACCACTGTAGCTTTGTAGTATGTTTTAAAGTCAGGTAGTGTGATACCTCCAGGTTTATTTTTCTTTTTCAATATGTCTTTGGCGATTTGGTGCCTCTTACCCTTCCAAATATATTTTGTAGTTAGTTTTTCCAGTTCCTTAAAAAATGATGTGTTCATTTTTATTGTGATTGCATTAAATCTGTAGATTAGTTTGGGTAGGATAGGCATCTTGATGATGTTTAGTCTTCCTATCCATGAACAGGGAATATTCTTCCATTTATTTAAGTGTTCTTTGGTTTCCTTTAACATCGATGTGTATTTTTCTGTATATAAGTCCTTTACATCTTCAGTTAAATTTATTCCTAGTTATTTGATTCTTTTAGTTACTGTGGTAAATTGTATTTTTTTTTCTTGATTTCGTCCTCAGATTGC
This sequence comes from Cabassous unicinctus, assembly GCA_029593785.1. Taxonomy (NCBI): domain Eukaryota; kingdom Metazoa; phylum Chordata; class Mammalia; order Cingulata; family Chlamyphoridae; genus Cabassous; species Cabassous unicinctus. The sequence continues at coordinate 12,983 of JAQZBX010041974.1, read as the reverse complement.
TTCTTATTGTTGTACAGAAATGGTATTGATTTTTGAGCATTGATCTTATAGCCTGCGATGTTACTGAACTCCTTTATATGTTCTGGAAGCTTTGTTGTAGATTCCTCAGGGCTTTCTACATTTAGGATCATGTCATCTGTAAATAATTTTTGCTATTTCTTTTCCAATTTGGATGTCTTTTATATCTTTTTCTTTCCTCAGTGCTCGAAAAGGTACTTCTAAGACAATAATAAATAGGAGTGGTGATAATGGGCATCCTAGTCTTGTTCCGGATCTCAGAGTGAAGGCTTTTAAAAGAGATTTTACCATTGAAGATGATATTAGCTTTGGGTTTTTCATATATACACTTTATCATGTTCAGAAAGTTTCCTTCTATTCCTAACATTTGCAGTGTTTTTATCAGGAAAGGGTGCTGTATTTTATCAAATGCTTTTTCTGCATCTATAGAGGTGATCATGTGATATTTTTTCTTTCAATCTGTTTATGTGGTGTATTATATTGATTGATTTTATCTTGAATCATCCTTGTATACCCGAATGAAAGCTACTTGGTCATGTTGTATAATTCTTTTGATATGTTGTTGAATGCAATTAACAATGTTTTTTGAGGATTTTAGCATCTAAATTCATTAAAGAAATTGGTCTGTAATTTCCCTTTCTTGTGGTATATTTGTTTGGCTTTGGTATTAGGGTGATGTTGGAATCCTAGAATGAGTTAGGCAATCTTCCTTCTACTTCCATTTTTTAGGAAGAGCTTAAGGAGGATTGGTTTTAGCTCTTTCCAGAATATTTGATAGAATTCAGCTGTGAAGTCATCTGGTCCTGGGCTCTTCTTATTTGGGAGGTTTATGATGACTGAGTATCTCTTTACTTGTAATTGGACTGTTGAGTTCATCAATTTCTTCTGTCGTGGATGTAGGCTGTTTGTGAGTTTCTAGGAATTTTTCCATTTCCTTTAAATTATCAATTTTTTGGCATATGATTTTTCAAAGTATCCCCTTATGATACTCTTTATTTCTGTGGGGTCAATAGTGATATTCTGTTTTTCATTCCTGATTTTTCGTATTTGCTTCTGCTCTCTCTTTTTCTTTGTTAGTATGGTTAAGGTTTGTCAATTTCATTGATCTCTAAGAACCGGCTTTTGGTTTTCTTTATTTTTTCTAATGCTTTCTTATTTTCTTTTTCATTTAGTTCTGCTCTAATCTTTGTTATTTCCTTCTTTCTACATCCTTTGTGGATAGCTTTTTGTTGTTTTTCCAGTTCCTCCAGGTGTGCAGTTAGGTCTTCAATTTTAGCTCTTTTTTCTTTTTTAATGCATGCATTTATGGCTATGGACTTCCCACTCAGTACAGGTTTGGCTGCTTCCCATATGTTTTGATATATTGTGTTGTCATTTTCATTCGTTTCAAGGTAGTTACTGATTTCTTTTGAGATTTCCTCATGGACCCACTGTTTGTCTAAGATTGTATTGTTTAACTTCCACATCTTTGTGCCTAATCTGGTTTTCTGGCCCTTACTGATTTCCAATTTCATTCCATTGTGGTCAGAGAAATTACTTTGTATAATCTCATTCTCTCTGAATTCATTGAGAGTTGTTCTGTGGCCTAGTATGTGGTCTATCTTGGAGTATGAGCCATTTGCACTCGAAAAGAATGTTAATCCTGCTGTATTTGGGTGTAGTGTTCTGTATATGTCTATTATGTCCAGGTCCTCTAATGTATAATTGAGAGTCTGTTTCTGTATTGATTTTCTGTCTAGCTGTTTTGTGTAATGATGATAATGGTGAATTAAATTCCCCCTTCTATAATTCTAGAGGAATTTATTCCTCCCTTTAGTTTTTCCAGTGTTTACCTCATGTATTTTGAGGCACCCAGATTAGGTGCATAAATATTTATCATTGTTCTCTCTTCTTGAAAGATTATCCCTTTTACTAATATATAGTGTCCATCTTTGTCTCTTCCAATAGTTTTGCATTTAAAGTCTATTTTGGCTGATATTAGGATAGCTACTCCTGCCCCTTTTTGGTTATTGTTTGCTTGTATAATTGTTTTCCAGCCATTCACTTTCAGCCTCTTTGAATCCCTTGGTCTAAGGTAGGTTTCTTGTAGACGGTATATATGGATCATATTTCCTCATACATTCTGCCAATCTGTATCTCTTGACTGTTGAGTTTAATCCATTAACATTCAATGTTATTATTCTAAACGAATTTCTTACATAAGACATATTTTCTTTTGTGTTTATGTATGTCATATTTCGTTTTTATTTCTCTTTTTAGTTTTTTAGTTGTTCTTACACTCTCCTCCAAATCTTTCTCCCCTGTTTTTTCCTTTCAACTTGTAGAACTTCCCTTAGTATTTATTGAAGTGCAGGTTTCTTATTGGCATACTCTCTTAATTTCTGTTTATCTGTGAATATTTTGAAGTCTCCATCATTTTTGAATGCAGTTTTGCTTGATACAGAATTCGTGGCTGGAAGTTTTTTTCTTTTAGTACTTTGACTATGTCATACCACTGTCTTGTTGCCTCCATTGTTTCAGATGAGAAATCAGCACTTAATCTTATTGTGCTTCCCTTGTATGTGATGGTTCTCTTTTCTCTTGCTGCCTTGAGTATTTTCTCTTTGTCTTAAGCATTGGATATTTTGACAAGTATATGTCTTGGAGTAGGCCTGTTGGGATTTATACTCTTTGGTGTGTGCTGTGCTTCCTGGACATGTACATCCATCTCCCTCATTAGGGTTGGGAAGTTTTCAGCCATTATTTCCTTCAACACTCGTTTCTTCCCTTTCCATTCTCTTTTCCTTCTTGGATGCCTATAATGCATCTGTTTGTGTGCTTTGTGTTGTCAGTTAAGTCTAATTCCCTGCTGGATTTTTTCTATCTTTTTATCTGTTCTACTATCTGTTTGATTTAAGATGTACTGTCTTCCACATCTCTAATTCTTTCTTCTGCCTGTTCAAATCTGCTGTTATGTGATTCCAGCATCTTTTTGATTTTTTGGATTGTGCCATTCATCACCATCATATCTGTTATCTTTTTAAGTATGTTTACAATTTCTTCATTATGTTCTCCCAGTGTCTTCTTAATATCCTTAATCTCTTTCATTACTTCATTAAGTTGGTCCATTATATTTGTTTGAACAGCTTTGATTAGTTGTTTGATGTTCAACATCTTTTCCTGATTTTTAGTTTGTTCATTGGACTGGTCCCTGTCTTCCTGTTTCTCAGTGTGGTTTGTAATTTTTTTGACCTCTAGTCATCATTTTATCTTGAGGGTTTTTTCAGTTGATTAGCTTCTTCCTCTGCTCTAGAGTATTATTTAGCTGGTGGTTCTGTGTGTGTGCTGTTTTCTCTCTGACACTTTCTTCTTGTTCTGCCTCCTTGCTCTTTCCTATGTTTCCTTGAAGGAAAAAAAATAATACCCAAGGAATCAAAGCAAGTTATAAAGGAAAAAGGATAATATTATTATTAATAAAAGTTAGAAGAGAGGCCTTATAAGACTTAGTAAAATGAATATTTCACTCATGTAAGCATTGTAGATTAATAGGGAAAAAAATGTGAAATACCTATAATGGAATGGGAAACCAAATAGAGGAAAGTGTATAGTATGATTTAAAAGGCCAGAATGATGAGGAGAGGGAGAAAGAGTAAAGAGAGGGCTGAAAAGAAAAAGTTAATAATAATTTTAAAAAAAGAAAGCACAATTGACAGGATAGAAATTGATACCCATGATGTTGCACAGTAAGGAAAAAAGTTGTAATGTAAGAACCACAACAGAAAGCAGAAGGTAGAAAAGTGAAGGAAGGAAAAGAGATAGCATTGTTAGACAAAAGCAATATACACAGAGAATGGAAAATCAAGGAAGGAAAATGACAGCAAAGAAGAAACAAGTTAGGAGCACCTAATAAAAACAACAAAAAAGAAAGAAAGGACAGGAAAGAAAGAGGAATGAAAGGCAAGAAACAAACAAACAAAGAAAGAAAATCCCAACAAACACACAAGCAAGCAGTCAAGCAAAGCTAAGGAAGAACAGCGTTTCTTCTTGGGCCCTTGTGGAACCTCTCAGCCTGCTTGTGTTCATCAATCAATTAACCTGCAGGCTTCTATCTGCAGGATTTGAGGCAGATTTTAGCAATTAAACTAAGTTAATTTTTTAAGTAACTTTCTATTTTATTTATTTATCTTGTTGAAATAATGGACCCAAAAGAAGGCTTCTTCTAGACCACCCCCTCTGCTGAGGGCACCCTAAATAGGCTGGTGGAAACTTATCAAACACTTCCCACCACCTGGCCTCCCCAGGGGAGCTGAAACTCTGATACTCATCAGTGCAGAGCAGTAAAATTGGCTGACGCTGCCCCCTCCTGAGCCAAGCTTCATATTACAGGCCAGTTAGGTAAATCAGGCTTCCTCAGCAGATTCACCTCTCACCTCAGCCTGGTGCTGCTTCAAGCTGGCTTATTTGCTCCCCAAACCTGCAAGGGGGTCCAGATAGTTCCTCTCAGTGTGAAGTTATATCTTCAATTTTAGCTCTTTCTTTTTTAATATAAGCATTGAGGGCTCTAAATTTCACTTTCTGCATAGCCTTGGCAGTGTCCCATAGATTTTGATATGTTGTGTTCTCATTTTCCTTTGTCTCAAGATATCTGCTAAATTCTCTTGCAATTTCTTTATTGACCCCACTGATTATTTAGTGTGTTGTTTAATCTCCATGTATTTCTGAACTTTCCTTTTTTCCATCCATTATTGATTTCCAGCTTCATTTGTTATGGTCAGAGAATGTATTTTGTATAATTTCAATCTTTTTAAATTTATTGAGATTTTTCTTCTGACCCAGCATATGGTCTACCTTGGAGAATGATCCATGAGCACTTGAAAAGAATGTATATAATACTGTTTTCGGGTGCAATGTTTTAGAGATGCCTGTTAGGTCTAGTTCATTTACATATTATTCAAGCTCTCTGTTTCTTTATTTATCCTCTGTCCTGATGTTCTACCCAATACAGAGTGGGGTATTAAAGTCTCCATTTATAATTATTATTTTTAATACATTTTAAAATATTAAAAAATTACTTAGATTACATAAATTTTACACAAAAAATATAGGGATTCCCATATACCCCACCTCCCACACCTCCCAAATCCTCCCACATAAACATCCTTCATTAGTGTGGCACATTACCTGCAATGGATGTACACATGCTGGGGCTTTGCCTTTAAGCATGGACCATAGTTCATGTTGTATACCACACTGTCTCGCCCACAGTTCTGCAGGTTATATGATTATATAAAATGGCCTATATCTTTCATTGCAATGTCACTCAGGATAATCTCCAAGTCCTGAAAAAACCCGTGTATTAGAACTCCTTTTCCCTCTCCCTGCCCCCCAAGGCATCCAGTGGCCACTGGCTCAACATTAATGTTGAATTACTTCCTTTGCTTGCATCACAATATGTCTATAACAGAATGTCAGTAAGTCCACTCTAGTCCATAGCTCTTCCCCCAATCCTGAGTAGTCTGGGATGGTGAAGTCCACTCCACCTCCAACTGAGAGTGGACTTATATGCCATGGATAAGATGGATGGTGTTATCCTGCCTGCATCTACAGACTCTCTCCATTCCTGGGATGGCCATTGTCCATCATCATCTCCTCACCAGGTGTCCTTGGTGAGTCCATTGAGCTGTAGAATAGGTGTTGCAGCTCCACCGAGATTCCAGGACCAGCTGACACATGAACAGCCCAAAGATTCCAGTCTCTGGATTTACACCTACAAACTCCAGCACCACGTATAGGTTTGAATAGAAGGGACAGTTCAACTATGTGCCTGGAAGACGTATTTGAGTCCAACTCTGTCACTCAGGAACACAGATTCCAAAGTAGGTCCCACTGATAAGGCACCCAGCTCTGGAGCTATTCACCCTGACATAGATCAGGAATAAGACAAGGATGCTTATTGTCCCCACTGTTATTCAGTATTGTGCTAGAAGTTCTAGCTAGAGGAATTAGGCTAGATAAAGAAATAAAAGGCACCCAAATAGGAAAGGAAGAAGTAAAACTTTATGTCCTAATGATATGATCCCATATCTAGAAAATCTTGAAAAATTCACATCAAAGCTTCTAGAGGTAATAGATGAAGTTCAGCAAAGTGGTCGGATACAAGATTAATACACAATAATCAATAACATTTCTATACACTACTGATGACCAACCAACCTGATGAGTAAATCAGGAGGAAAATTCCATTTAGCAACCAAAAGAATCAAATATTTGGGAATAAATTTAACCAAGTACATAAAGGACCTGTATTCAGAAAACTTCAAAGCATTGTCAAAGGAAACTGAAGAAGACATTGTCCTGGAAACTGAAAAGGAAATTGGATAGGAAAGTGCAAAGGAAACTGAAGAAGATAGTTTCCTGGAAACAATGAATGGGAGAACATTCTTTGTTCATTGTCTGGAAGACTAAATATGGTTAAGATGTCAATTCTACCCAAACTGGTTTACAGAGTCAAGAAAATTCCAATAAATATAGCAATACCCTTTTTTGTTCAATGGAAAATCAAATTATCAAATTTATTTGCAATGGTAAGGGCTCTCAAATACCTGACAATGTCTTAAAAAAGAAGAAAGAAGTTGGAGGACTTTCACTTCCTTATTTAAAGCATCTTATTTAGCTACAGAGGTTAAAAAAAAAACCATCCTACTGGAATACAGACAGATTGACCAATGGAACTGAATCACAAACTCAGATCCTCACATCTACAGTCAATTGATTTTTGATGAGGCCGTCAAGCCCCCTCAGCTGGGCCAGAAGAGTCTATTCAACAAATGGCCCTGGAGAACTGGATAGCCATATCAAAAGGAAAGAAAAATACCCCTTTCTCATCCTTATACCAAAATTACCTCAAAATGGATCAAAGATCTAAATATAAGTGCAACAACCATAAACTCCTAGAAGAAAATGTAGGAAAATATCTTCAAGATCTTGTGGTATGTAGTGGTTTCTTGGACCTTACACCCAATGCAAGAGCTAGAAAAGAAAAAAGAGATAAATGGGACCCCCTTAAAATTAAATACTTTTGCACCTCAGAAAACTCTTTCAAAATGGTGAAAAAGACAGCCAAATTAATGGGAGAAAATATTTGGAAATTACTTATGTGATAAGGGTTTAATTTCCATGATATGTAAAGAGATACTACAACTCAGCAATGAAAAGAGAAACTTCCCCATTAAAAATGGGCCAAAGAATTGAATAGACAGCTATCCAAAGAAGAAATAAAAAATGGTGGAAAAACTCATGGTAAAATGTTCAGCATCCTAGAGATTAGGGAAATGCAAATCAAAACTACAATGAGCTATTTCACAGCTATTAGAATGGTCATTATTAAAAAGTCAGAGAAACTATAAGTGTTAGAGAAGATGTGGAGAGATAAGAACCCTTATTCTCTATTGGTGCGAATCTGGAATGATACAGCCAATGTGGAGGACTGTTTGGCAGTTCCTAAGGAATTTGAATATAGATTTGCCATGTAACCTGGCAAAACCTCTACTAGGTATATCCCTAGAAGACCTGAGAGCAGTGATAGAAATAAACATCTGCACACTGATGTTTTCAGTGGTGTTATTCATAATTCTGAAAATATGGAAACTACCCATATGTCCATCAATACTGTATGATTGCGCTATTATGATCTATATATATTGTATAAACTCATGGAGTTAAAAACTGGAATATAGGTCACCAGAAAATAGAAAATAGGTAGAGAGTGGGAATCTGAGGGTGATCAGTGCATAATTTGTAAAAAGGCTGTTAGTCTTTGAGAATGAATAGAAAATGGTGAAAGCACATCATAGTGTTTTTAACTAGAAGAACCACTACATTGGTGTGCCAGTGGTTGAAAGGAAAAGTCTAAGGACATGTATATTACTAGAAGGAAAGCTAAAAAATGTAATGCGGGACTGAAAACCTCATGTGAAATATGATTATGGGTAATATTGTACATATAAACCTTTTTTACAAAATATAAATGCAAATAAATTAGATGGCAGGCGAAGTATAGAGAAATTTAGAGGTTATTAGGATTTTTTTTTATTATTGCAGTAATGAAAATGTACTAATAATGATTGAAGTGATGAATGCACAGCTATGTGATTATACAAAATACCATTGATTGTACACTTTGCATGGATTTATGTTTTATTAATATTTATCAAATTTGTTATGTATGAAAATATATATGACAATATTTATGTGTGTCTATATTCTAGAAACATGAGTTTTTAAAAAATGTTTAATTAATACTATTTTAAATTAAAAACAATTTTAATATGAAAAAATTATATAAATGTTTCAATTAGTGTGTAGTTAAAAATAGCAAGTTCTGAACAAGTAAGGCTGGGGGTGGGGAACAGAGTATCTCATTTCCTTGTTCTCACAGCATATGGTATATTTTCTCTTTCATGTTTCTTTTACTTTAAGACTGTTCATGGCAATTGATATTTAGACTAATGATGAAAAGCGTTTATTGCAGAGAAATATTTATTTGCTAAATTGCTGATGGGTAATGGGTTTGGGGAATCAAATCCTGCATTTGAGCAGAAGAGGTTGTTGCAATCTGAGGGTACCTAGAAACCATAATTAGGCATTAAGAATAGTACTTTTGTACATTATTGTAACAAGGTAAATTTTTTTCTTTATGCTCTGCTTTGGGCATTATCTGTTTTATTTTTCCTTGGTCCATGTCAGTTCCAGTGTGCTGCCTCACATTTGCTATTTTTCCTGTGTGTGAATGAAGAGTCAGACAAAGAAAATTCCTAGATGACCCCTGCCTTACCTTTTTCTATTTTTCTTTTGATTAATTCATAAATGAATTCAATACATATTTGTTGAGTGGCCCCTCTGATCCAGGCACCTAGGGTACAGCAATGAACAGCAGGCAAGTTTCCTAAGTACATGAAGTTCAAAGTCTAATGGGGAAGAAAACCTTTTTGCAAATAATTGCCAGTGTGGTGAAGTTAATAAATCATGGTGGTAGTGAAATAGTGTTAGGATGAGTTGCTATGGTCTGCTCACACCAAAGGGGAATATATATGTCTCCAGGTCAAAATTACCTTTTTATAAATTTAGCTGGAAACTAACAATAAATAGTGCTGGACACCAACAGTAAAATTTTAAAATGCTAATGTGAAGAACAAACTGAAAGCTATAATTTGTAATGGAAAGAAAAAAGAGGTAAATATTTAAATGACATGCTTTTGAAGGTTGCTAGTGATGAAAATGCCATGGCCAGAGTGAGAAGGAAAAACGTTGGTTGAGTTCCATTTGAGGAAATGGGGAGGTTCATTGGATGGCTGAGTTTTATTTTCAATGTAAAATGTAGAATGTGTTAAGTAACTATTGAATGTGAATTTACAAAAGCTGAGTCCAGTTATTTGAGGATAATGGAGAGTATAATTAAAGACTTTGCAAAAAAGGAATCCAGAATTGTAAAGAGAAATGCTGCAATTATGCTCCCAATACTCTGGGCCCACTGAATTAATAAAGCATTCTTGTGCTCGAGCTTCTTACTATTAAGGCATGTATAAAACCTGGAAACACACCTTGTAAATGTGCTTCTCATTGCCTTATTTTTTTTGCCTTGCATTTGACAATTTTTAAAGAATAATCATGCATGTCATACAAGATTTCCATACACTGTCCCACCACAACACCTTTCATTTTTGTGTCATTTATTAAAAATGATGAAAGAATGTCATCATAATATTACTGTGATCTATAGTCCATAGCTTATATTTGGTGTATTTTCCCACAAACCATGCTATTATTAACACCATGTATTAATATTGTATATTTTTTATAGTTCATGAGACTATGATCTCATATTTGTGCTGTTCACCACAGTCCATCATTCACCATGGGGTTCACTGGGTTATATGGTACCCTCCTTTGTACAATCCATTCAAAGTGAACAATCAATAGCTTTCAGTATAATCCAGAGTTGTGGTGTCAACAGCTCACTCCATTTCAGAATTACTACAAAAGAAAAATTCCCATAGACCTTATATGCCCCCATTTTTAACCCTTATCAATGTTATAATATCTTCTTGTCCATTGTTGTAAAAATAGTACAAAATTATTGTTACCTGTTGTCTCTATGATATATTAGTTGTATTTTCCCATGTATTTCGATATTCTTAACAACTTGTATTAGAAGAACATTATTATATTTGTAATATTAATCACAATCATCATCCATCATCAATCATGCATCACTGAAATCACTATGTTATACAGTCCCTAGATTATACTGTAGCATTTTTAGGCTATGCCTTTCACCCATATTTACATTTATAAATTGGCAGTGTTAGTTATACTCTCTATAATTTGTTACCATCAATTCTATCCATTTCTGCACAATGACAGTCCACCTTATTAATTGCATTCTACAAACATTCAAAGTCAGCTCCCTCTTCTCAACACTTATTCTCTCTTCTAGTACCTATACTTCATAGTTTAATTCCATGTGTTTACTCATCATATATACTGGCTATTAGTAAGATACAGTATATGTCCTTTTGTGTCTGGTTTACTTCAATGAACATAATGTCCTAATCCATGGTGTCCTGTCCATTGTGTCTACATTGCTTCTTACAACTGAATGTATATACCATCATATGTATATACCACACTTTGTTATCAGTTCATTGGTTGATGGACATGGACTGATCCCATATTTTATCAATTGTGAATAATGCCACTATGAATATTGGTGTGGAAATGTCTGTTCATGCCCTTTATTTCAGTTCTTCTGAATATATTCCTAGAAATGGGATTGCTGGATCATACGGCAGTGTAGTATTTAGCTTCTCGAAGAACTGCCAAACTGACTTCTACAGAGGCTTCACAATTTTTTATTCCCAATAGTGAAGGAATATTCCAATTTCTCCACATCCTCTCCAGAACTTGAAGTTTTCTGTCTTTTTATTAATGGCCAATCTGTAAGGAGTAAAATGGTATATCATTGTAGTTTTAATCTGTATTTCCCTAATAGCTAGTGATGTGAAAATTGTTTATTTATTTTTTGGTTATTTTTAGTTCTTCTTTGGAAAAATGTCTGTTCAATTATTTGCCCATTTTTAAAATGGGTTGTTTGTCTATTTTCCTTTTTATATATATTAATCTTTATATTAGATATATTTTAGATTGCAGAAAAGGTCCAATGGAAATATAAGTGATTCCTATATGATAACTCCCTTGCCCCCTGTTTTTGTTTTGAGGTACCAGGACTTCGGATTGAACCTGGGACCCTGTATGTGGAAAGCTAGCACTCAGCAACTTAGCCACATCAGGTTCCCTGAGTTGGTTTTACATTTCTTTGCTTGTTGCTGTTTTTTTTTTTTCAGGAGGCACTGGGAAACAAACCTGTGACCTCCCATGTGGGAAGCAAGAGCTCAACTGTTTAGCCACATCTGCTCCCCCTCTCTTGTTTTTTTTTTCACCGAGTTGTGTGATATGTTTATATAACTTTGAGATCAAACCATTATCTTATATGTGGATTCCAAAAATTTTCTTGGATTGAATAGAGTCCCTTTTCACTTTCTTACCAAATTTATTTGAAGCACAAGAATGTTTAATTTTGATGAAGTCCTGCTTATCTCTTTTTAATTTTTTGGTTATCCATTGGGTGTAAGGTTTAATAAACAGCACATAACACAAGTTCTTGAGGTTGTATCCCTATAATTTTTTCTAGGAGATTTCTGGTACTAGTTTTTATATTAAGGTCCTTACTCCATTTTATGTTAATTTGTGTATAAGTTGTGAGGTAAGGTTCCTCTTTGTTTTATCTATGGATACACAGTTCTCCCACATCCAGACTACTCCGTCCCAGCTCAGTGGTTTTGAGACTTTGACAATATCACTGAGCAGTAGAAGGGGTCTTTTTGTTAATACTAAATTAGATTCCACTTGTCAATATGTCTGCCTTTATGCCAGTACCCTGCTGTTTTTTACCAATGTAGCTAAGTCAGGAAGTAAGAGTCCTCCAAATTTGTTCTTTTTTAAAGGTATTTTTCTCATTCCTGTCCCATTTTCCAAATAAATTTGATAATTGGATTTATCATTTCTGCAAAAAAATGGATATTTGGGATTTCTATTGGAATTGCATTTGAATCTGTAAATGAGTTTGGATGGATTAGACATCTTAATGATATGTAATCTTCCAACCAATGAAGAAGGAATGTCATTCTAGTTATTTAGGTATTCTTTTATTTATATCAGCAATGTTTTGTTGTTTTCCAAATGTGTATCCTTTATGTCTTTGATTAAGTTTATTTCTAAATATTTTGAGTCTTTTAGTCACTATTGTAAACAAAATTATATTTTTTTCGGATTCCTCCTCACATTGCTCATTTGTATGTATTCAAACACTTCTGATTTCTGTGTATTAATCTTTTCTCCAAATTGATGAACTTGTCTCTTTGTTCTGGTAACTTTGAGGTGAAGTTTTCAATATTTTATTTGTAGATGATCTAAATCTCAGCAGAGTTGCAGGCAACACCTACTATCCAGTTCATTGGACTCACCCAGGACAACTAACAAAAGGGTGATGATGGACAACCCACATTCCTAAAAACAAAGAATATCCACAACTGCCAGCAAAACCATTCCATCCATCTGCCCCAATTGAATCTAAGCCCCTTCTCAGTCAGAAGCAGAGTAGGGAACACTATTAAAAATTCCTCAAGATTGAGGAATGAACAAAGTTAAGGGTGGACTACAACCGTGAACTTTCATAGATTTATTATTTTTCTAGTAATGGACAAACTTGTAACACTGATATAAAGGCATTGTTCATGAGAAGTTCTGAGGGGAGACTATGGGAAAAATAGGTGTATCATGGGACAGTTTTGATACATTGGAATTGTTCTGCAGGATAGTGCACTGACAGATACAGGCCATTATACAGTCTGTCAAAACCTAAAAAAAAA